>VXBA01001039.1:414771-453870 GCA_013399895.1 Serilophus lunatus | reverse complement strand
CCCACCCCGTCCCGCCAGCCACCCCCCCAGAGCGAGGTGGTCTTACAGTCCCTCCCAAGTATCGATTGTTTGAAGTGTTTCTGACACGGCCACAAACATCTGGAAGGTATGAACGTACCGGATTTGTTTCCAGCCACAAAACAGCCCCAAATCCCAAACCCTCCAATTCTGGCGAGGCTGTGGCAAACGCCAGGAATGCGCCTTTGCAGAATACAATCATTTTAAAGAATTTGGGTTAAAGTACGAATGTGCTGCAGTTGCAAAATACAACTTCACTCGGTCCTGGAAGAAACTGAGTCAAGCAGAAACTTACATTCACGCACGATTGGGCTGAGCTGAGGTACAGCCGCAGGACTGACCTGTCTAACGTGAGTCAGCACGACAGGAACAACTTTTACTCAAACTAGGTTTTATAAAGCAGGAACTCTTAAACAGCCACTTGAACCGAATCCTCTAGTTCCCGCACCTCTGTGCTAAGCTCCGGCTGGTCCCTGCCGAGGGACTGCCTGCATCCCCATGGGATCCCTCCCGGATTAAAAATAAAGTAGTGCTGCTTTGAGGGAACTTTAGTTTGGGTCGAATCGGATCGCTTCTGTTCACATCAACTTGCACCAAAGTGTCCCCACTCTAATATTTCCATCGAAAAAGAGCTATTCAGAAATAACTAAGCATTGTGCTGAAGTCTGCAATGCTACAGCAGGGAAGAGTGGATTTAGGAATTTTACTGTTCTACATAAAGGCTTGTCCACACTGAAAGGTAATGCAATAAAATTACATCTGCACTTTTCCCCTACATTTACAAGATGAAAAGAATGTATGTGGAAACCTAAACCTATAAATAAAGTGCAAATCAGATTAGTGATGCTATTTTTCCTTTGACACAAATAAATTATGATGCCTTTTTGAATATAAGATGCAGCCCATTTTATGTTCTAGATCATGTTATAAGACTGGACTCAGTCAAACCTCAGAGCATCATGTTAAATATCTGATCACATACATTTTCAGTAGTCAAATAACTTTTTCATTAATTCTTCAGTTTGTTTTAAAAATATCAAACACCAGCTAGCACAGCAAGTTATTATGTAGTCCATGTCTTATGTTATCTACATTTAGTTATCTCTAACTAGCCATATATAATTTTGCTGCTAAAATCAAAATATTTCCAACATATCCAAAGTATTCAGCTTGGCAGGTTACCAAGGTCAGTGAGCAGAACTACAGAATGATCTAAAATGGGGTTTGAATTCAGATTGTTTGAAAAGTAGGGGAAAAAACATTTATTATTAATCAGATGTAACAGAGCACAGCTATTCAGGGGGAGGAGGAGAACAGAGCCTGTGACTTTGCAGTGCCCCCTTGGCCACACAGAACCCTGTTAGTCACCACCCAGCTGCAAATGAAAATACCCGCGGGCAATCTCTGCCAGACATCTATAAACTTGGCCTTCTTTCTTTTAGGGGCCTGACAAAGCTTAATTTTTATTTTTCCCCCAGTTTTGCAAAAACACATGTAGGCTTTTGTCAGCAAAATACTCTGCTGACCTTCAAGTAGAGAGGCCTCGGAAGATAACGTGCTATTTAATATTCCACTTAAGAAAGTATTTGTAGATGCTCAGGAATTGCAGCCAAAGTTTATACAGCCCCTTCAGGATGCTCAGTGAAAGGACCAGGAGAGTTGTGAAAGCTGGAGGAGGCATTTTTTTCCTTTGGGAAAAAAAATCCAGAACATCCATAGGTATTTAAACTTGAGTACAGTGAATACATTAATTCAAATATGCACCAGTTAAAATTGAATTTAGCACACCATTAGGAAAGGATATATTTTTAGTGCTTGTTATGCAACCTCAGCATGTATTGAGACCATAAAATTAATTGAATTAAATGTGTGCAGAGAGGATGGCTGCAGTTGGAGGCTCCTTTGCAGTTACCTGCAGTAAAGGTGGGGCTGCTAAAGGTGCCCTTTTATGGTTCTTTTGGGTCATGTTTAACCTTGCCCTTTCCAAGCCATCCATGTTTGACACACAAATACACCCCAAGAAGATAGCAGGGTTGGAAATGCAGATAGAAGTGTTTCCCAAGAAGGATGGTAACACGTGCTCTGTTTTCTTTCCTTGCCCTGGCTGGCTCTTCATGCAGCTGCCTCAGAAAGGCAACAGTCCTGTGGGGAGGAGAAGACTGGGCACAGCTCCAGAATGAGAAGTGAGAATGAGAGGTGTGCTGAGAACAGAAGATGCAAACTCTCATTCCTTGAGCCAGTGCTTATCCTGAGAGGGAATCTCACCCCAATTTCCAGAGAAGCAGAAAATAATAACGACAAATGAGGTCTTGGAAAGACAGTTTGTAGGAAAAAGTAGCTTAAAGTAACAGTAGCTTAAAGTAACACTATGGTAACAGTGTAACTGCTCTTTGAACCCTTGGGTCAGACTTAAAAAGGCAATTCTTCCTGGCTGGAGACATTTCTCCTTACCTGAGACTCATTGCTCTCAGTAGCAAGGAAGGTTGTAATTTGGGATGTACAATGCAATGCTCTTCCCAGTTATGCCTGAGGCCAGAAAGGCCTCAAGAACAGCTTTGTGAACTGCTATTTTTGGCCTAATAGCTGCAACTACAGTAGGAACAAAGCAGGCTTTGGCCTACACACAGAGTCAATATTCTACATATTTCCAAGAACTGTAACTATGCATTTCCTTCCAGCCTGCTTCATTTCTGCACACCCCTGTCCTCAGCAAACCTTCCTTCAGGGAAAGGAAAAGGCAGGACATCCCTGCATTCTCCTTCCCAGGTGGATGCTGTGTTTTTGCCAGGCACTCGTCGCTGGAAACGGCATTCTAAAACATGAATAAAAGCCTGGTGAGTCACGGGACTTACATCATTCCCTTTGCCTCCTTTGCTGGACTCTGGTAATTAATTTACAGATGTGCTGCTTGGGAATGCTCAGATTCCATCCGTGGCTTACTCCCTGCTTTATGATGACATAAACAGAGCTTTGCTGTTAGCTTACACTATATTTAACACAGACTTCCCTCAGCTCCCTCCCATATTTCACAGGCAAAGGTCCAGATTCTGATCTCAGCTGCCTGCAGTGATGTCAATGTGCAGTCACTCAACTGACGCTGATAAAATCTGGGATGTGACCTTAGATATCCCTGTCATGTCAGTCCCTATAATAAAGACTGAAACAACACAACTTTAGAGCTGGAGGTTGCCTTCCTGGAGGAGTCTCCCATTTCCCACTTACATAAGGTTTATGATCCCAAATGAAACAGAACCAAGTCTTTAACTTTGAGTAGTCCTACTGAAATGACTGCTTCTGGAAACAGCAACCGGATGATACGCTGCCTGGTGTGCTTCTGAAGGGAGAGGGGACATTTCAGTAGCACATGCCAAGGGAAGTCATAAAATCACAGAATGCTTTGGGTTGGAAGGGACTTTAAAGACCATCCAGTTCCAAACCCACTAGACTGGGTCTCTGAACACGGGTCACAGTTCTCTGGCTGTCAGTGAGTGAGGGGCGTGGACGTTTTTCTGGCTTCACTGAGTTTCTGAAGAGCTAAATAATCTGAAGAGTTTACAGCACACCCTCAGAGGCTGCCACGGCCATCAGCATGTTACTGCTTTGAAGCTTTGGCATGTTATTGTTTAAATCTCTTTCTCAGCTACAACCTCCAACATGATTTCCTTGCCACAAATTGTACAGAAGGAACAGCCTCATTTTTTCCTAAATCATGTATTTTTACACACAAGGTCACCTGCCCTGTTTAAAACTTGGCTTAATTTTAGTGCAGTTAAAAAGGTCCAGACCAGGAAACCTGGGGCAAGACATAAGCTTATAATACAACATAAATCTAGAAAGTTCAAACAGGATGGAAAATTTACTATCTTTTCAGAATTATTGAAGTTTTACAATGGAAGAGAAATCTTTCTTTTTGTCCAGAACAAAACTTTCCTAGGTTACGAGGGATGCAACACAGCCTGCTGCAAGTGTTTTACCAACTGCCTGGCACTCACATAACAGGACATTCTTTTTTTCCATACAAATATGGATTGGTCAAAAGGGTATAACTGTAGCAAAATATAACTCTAGGCATTTCTTTTGGCCTTGTGAAGTATTTGATGTCAAGGCTACGGATGCACAGCTGACACAACGTTGTCCCTTTCCAAGGAAGTTTTAAGGGAGAGGGATACTTTTGACTGGGAATGGTGCACGGTCTGCAGAAGCAAGAATGCTAATGAAGGGCTTGTAAGGCTCAGGATGGTTTAAATAGTTGTTAAATACTAGAAATGGCATTTAGATGACTCACTGCTACAGCAAATACAAGCTTCAGGTCATGCAAATAGAAATTTACAGATTGTAATGTCAGAGATTACTTTGGTAATAAGTTTTAATTATGCCTTATTATGACTGATTTAAAAAACAAACAAACAAACAACCCCCAACAACAACAAACCTCTAGAGACCAGACTTTCCCTCCCAAAATACACACCCCAACGCCTCACTCCTTCACCTCTGCCTGGGCCATTTCGTTCAGCTCGTTTCTAGCTCAGAATTATGAACTGCCAGAATGTCATTGCTGTAGAAAAGTGTTAGGTAATGGATCATAAATGTCATCTCTGTGGCTCGGTAATCGGAACTATTCGTAAGCCAAACAGGGGGACTAAGCTCAAAAGCAGAACTAACCAGTCAAATCAGAAACACCAACTGCATTCCTTCTGCACGCGCTGGAAAGAGCAATCAAGCTTGATGCGGCGTATTCCTTATCTGCCTGGAGCCGTAACAAATGCCTCCTGTCTGAGAAATGGGCCCCTTCCAGCAGCCAGCAGGTTGGGGATTTCCTGAGTTTACTGTGTCACAGTCAATAATTGAAATGGAAATGATACGGTTCTCTATTAAACCTGTTCATGGTTTTGATCTTACAGCCAATTTGGCTGAGGCACTGTGAGAAATACCACCTTCAATTTGTTTTAAACCCACTACCTCTGCGTCTCTTTTTTTTTTTTTGGTCTGGCATGACAGTTCAGCACACACCCTCCTCCCAAGAATCAGGAATTTATGAATAACCATGACGCTCTCCCAGCCTTTAAGAGAAGATCACTGAGAAGTTAAAGTATATTTAGGCTCTCCTCATCCAGAAATTGTTTTGTATTCTAATTAAGTTGTCAAAAATTGTATTAATAGAAAAATTAAAGGCATTCTATTTCAGCACACATACCCCCCTAGCTGCATTGCTAATATGTACAGATATTATTAGTACTGTTTATTTGATATAGAAATGAACCCAAACTTCATTTACAGGCTATATTTATAGAGCTTGATTAGGGTTAGGGTTAGACAGTTAGACACTGTCATTGAAACATCAGTTTTTCATTTCTAGACTGGATTTGATACTGTCCAGGCCATGAGAAAACTACTTTTGTTCACCCATTCCTAATCTCTCTGCTGACACACATAAGTAAAACACACATTAAGAGATATAATCTGATAAAAGAGAAAAAAAACACAACAAAACCAACCCACAAGGTTTTTAAGGAGAAATGTGCTATATATCTCTTTTTGTTATTTAAAAAAAGAGTACCTCATGAAAGTTTGATAAATTATCTAAGCATGAGTGGACATTTCCAAGGAAATGTTATTTA
This sequence comes from Serilophus lunatus, assembly GCA_013399895.1. Lineage (NCBI taxonomy): Eukaryota > Metazoa > Chordata > Aves > Passeriformes > Eurylaimidae > Serilophus > Serilophus lunatus. Next base: position 448,234 of record VXBA01001039.1, on the reverse strand, counting down.
TATGTTCTTTTTTACAAATATCCAAATGTATGTAGTTTTTGGGGGTGAATCCCCTCACTTCATTATTCCCACTTTTATGAATTAGGCTCTATTGCTCCATAGAAAGGTCTTTAGGAGAAATGACCTCTTCATCTCCAGATAAACTTCATTAAAGCTGCTCTGCAGACCTAGTCTTATAAGCCCCAACTTACAGCTCCCTGGAAGGAGACTCCTTGATGGACAGGAATTACTGTCCTATAAAGATTTTCTCATGCCTCGTGTTGCCCAGTCTATTGCTTGTTGTGGATAATGGTTGCATGTGCCTTTTTTGCTGCAGGCACTTTTTTCTAGGATCTAGGAGGAAATCATCAATTTTTCCAAAAATTAATAGAGCAGCAACACATAGAAATGACATTTAACCAATTTTTAGAAAGATCCCTTGATACACTAAAATCACTTAAATTGTTCAAATATACAGTGCTCACTGTATATTTTGTGTCAGAGAGCCAGATAAAGGGATAACTAATTTGGCAAAAAATACATGTTGCTAAGGAACCAAAAGGTAAAGAATAAAAGGATGCATTTATCAAATGATACTGCAAAAGCTGGCTGGAGTGGAATTCAGTGGGACACTGAATCACACAGAAATGGAAAAGCTGTAGGCAGCAGCATGTTCCGAATAGTGGGACAATCAAAAACTGCTGATTAAGGTCAATTAGTAATTAAAAAGCATAAAACATAACCGCTCAGATTCTGCAGAGGGCAATAAGTCCCAGCCGAAATCCTGCTCGGGAGCGTGTGATGCAAATCAGAGCCTGAGGGCACCGTTACAGTGTAAGTAATACCAATGAGCCCGGATTCTGCAGGTACAGGGTTCTCTCACTTCCTCCGGGAATCTGTGAGCATTCTCAAAGTCAGCAGCTCCCTGTGTTGGACAGGATTCCAGCTGGGCCTGGATGACTGCCAGGACCTGTGAAAACATACCATGCCCTGCTTGCCCAAAGTGAAAACGTCATGAAACAAGAATTTTTCTGAGGACCCTTTCCAGCGTTCTGCTCTGGTGATATCACACAAATTGCTGCTTGGATTAACCACGCCAGCATCGTCCTGGGCTTGTGGATGAAGCCCCACCGAATTCCCTCTTCCAAATTCCTGTCAGGCATGTTCAATGGCTCGCATCGGGCTGTCCTTTCAATTACACACAAACCTCGTGAAACATCTCCACCAGTAACCAAACACTGTGGGGAAAAAGGAAACTCGAATCCTTTTTCAGGAAGATGACCAAAGCAAAGCTCTGCTTTGCAATAACAAAGTGGAGATTCATCAACATACTCTGTCACCCTGCTCCCTCATCTCAGCACCCACCTGCTCTCCTAACTCCTCATTTCTCCATCCCCTTCCCAGCCAGGCAGCCCATGGAAGGCTCAGCTCCTGCAGGAGGACTTTAGACAGACACAGCCCCGCAATAATCCCAAGCTGCTCTCCCAGGTGGGTTTGTGTTTCCTTCACCACGCCGAAATGAAAACCTCATGTCTCCTCGCCTTCCCGTTTGGGATGGATTACCCGGGCAGCTCCTTCGTTGCCAGCTCTGGACTACTGACAGTATCATTAAGCTCAGCTCCACCAGGGACAAATCTCTTCAGACACTGAACAGTAATACTTTTATGCTGCCTAATGAGTTTTGCGGCATTGCAGGTTACGTGGGGAAGCGAATGCCTATCCCAGTGCAGGAAAAGGCACGGGCTGAGCATTCAAAGAACGCATTGTTAGAGGTCTGTGTGTGTTTCCTTTTCTCCTGGAAGTGCTCACGATAAAACAGGCAGCTCCTGTTTCGTTTTTGTTTCACAGGAGTTCACAATAAATACCCGTGTTGGTGCCACAGGCTGCGGGCGTGTGGCAGTGCTGTGTGAACCCCCTTTGTCAGCAGGTGTAGGTGTGCTGGCAGCTCCAGGGACCTTCCCAAACCCAGTCCAGGGAAAAAGAACTTACTGTGGGGTGTGCATCTACAGAGAGCTTACAGGAACGTATTTTGACTAAGGAGTGGTGGATTAGTCCAGAAAAAGCTGGGACTGGCATCCATGGGTATCCATGGAAATGTCCCTCTCAGTGGTGAGCAATGGATGGAGCCCTTGCAATGACACGAGCCACTGTAGCATCATGGTTCTGCAGCTGCTAAAATAATTCCCACAGTATAGAAAGAATTTTACTACTACTGCTCCTCAGTGACAGGCCTTATAAATGCTGTGAAATAGAGACTATCGACACGTGCAGCAGTGACAAATAAAAAAAAAAAAAAAAAAAAAAGAAAAAAAAAAAGGAGGAAAAAGCCCTGAGAAATACATTTCCTCAACTGGGTATCAGAAGTTTTGGTATCAAACTACAAGTCTTGAGTTATTTGATTTACAAGTTATGTTTCTTCCTTGGGAATGGGCTTTAACTGCATGTTTTTGGCAAAATCTGCTCTTTAAAGCTGAAATAATTTGCAGCTGCAGGTAGGACAATGTTTATATATATATAAATATACATTTTAAAAAATATATATAAGATGGATAAAACAATAGTCGTTTCTGTTAATTTTTGATGCCCTTTGTTCCATAGGTTCTTTCACTCAGACTGTTTGGGCAAGAACTCCTGCTACCATAAACACTCAGAAGTTTGGACCCAATAACAGCATGTATGGTTTAAACTTCCACTACTACAATTGTGATAAATTAAAGACATAAAATGTATTTTGTGCAATAGAACTGTGAAACATAAGAATCAAGAAGGAACGTGTTGCCCTTTTTTCTCACATGACCATTTATAAGCCTGTTAAGGCTGTATCCATCTTTTGGTTTTCAGAAAAGAGATACTAAAATTCTCTTTCTATAATTGTGGAAAAGTCCTTCTAATATTGTCTCTAAAGTAAACAATTATAAAAGTATTCATGGACATTTATAATATTGCCAAAGCCTTGAGATCATGGGTCAGGCATCTGATTTTCATGGGATTTTAAAGAAGATTTTTGTTTAATCCATTTGAGCTCCTATATGTCTTCTTCTGAGTTTTGATTTCTCTTAATGCGCTGTATTTTCAATTTTTAAAGAAAAAACCAAGAACACGCCTACATTTTTTTGTCACAAATAATCTCAAGTCATGTTTTATTTGCCTCTCACATTCAGATTTGGGCCTGTAAGTAATTTTCAGATGGTGATAAAATTGTTAAAGCCAGCAGCCCAGCTGCTGTATTAGATGCCTTTAGCTGTATTTCACCCTCTGTTTATATTCCTCTCTGTTGAGTTTTGTTAATAAAAATATTTATCAGAGGCAAGATCCAAATATGATAGCCAACATCAGTGATAAAAACGCATACATCTATTTTTACATAAGAGCAAAATATCGGAAAAATCATGGAGGAAGGGGAAAGGCTGCAGAATTCACTAAGTGACCTGTGGCTCGGCTGGGAAAGATAAACCATAAACGTAGAGTGAATAAAATTAACATATTTTGGTTCTACTAGCAGAATGCAGAGATTAAAATTAGTTCTTACAGTCATTATTTGGAAGCTGGAGCTCATGTGTAAAAATCCTGGTCTGTATAGAGGCGAACCACACAAGCTGCCTTCTGAAAATCAAAGGGGCCTATGTTTGCTTAAAGCACAGGCTGTCACTGACTAAAGATGAGTTTGGCAACTGTATAAATGGGACTCAAGGAGGCAATTCCCTGCTGTGTCAGAAATCTGGAGCCAAAAACTTAGGAGGTCTCTCCCAGAATGGCCTTGTTTGCAACCAGCTCCTGTTTCTCTCTTGTCTGGGCTCAGCTGGGCTGGTGAAGACATCAATTTCCATTTTTTGGTGTACAGCAAACCAGACTAATCTTTGGTTAGAGCACAGCTCTCACATTTATTAACAATAAGTATCAAATCCTCAGTTCTCTTCCTAGATGGCTTGTTTCAAATACACTGAACAAATATCCCATGGTCCTCATTCCAGGGATACAGTAACTTGGATATGCTTGGAACAGGAAACTTGGTTCCTTTCCATGTTTTCTGACTAATACTGTGGATGTATTAACTCTCAAGTGGAAGCTATTGTGCTGATCAGACTTTGATCCGGAGCCTTGATCCCTGTCTACTGTTTCCAATGTACAGCATGATAGTCAGGAAAAGAGTCCCTTGGGTAAAATTCGGGGGGTTGAAAGAGTTAAGTGTGTGAGGTTGGATCTCACTTAGACAAACAAGTGAAATATGGTCGGTGGAGACTCTTATATCACTTAACTTACAGCTGGTGAGGGTTTGCCTGGGTAACTCCAGAACAAGACTGTCTCTTCGCCTGTTGGTTGGCACAGAATTGTTGTTGAACCACAGAATTCCAATTATACCCCACACAGAGAGCTGTCTGCTTAGGGATGCACAAGAAAATGCATCCTGAGGTAGCTGCAGCCCCAAATGTTCAAATGGATTGAACTCCCTGTCAGGTCACTTTTTAATTGGGATGGATGGGACCCCAGATATCACCACAAGTTCTCTCTGAGTCATTTCTGTACCTTGCAAAGAGACATTAGGTCACCAATCAGGCTCCTGGAACTCTGTAATTTGCCTAATACAGCTAAGATTCAACCTGAAAAGCTCTGGTATAGAAAGCAGTGTAGTAGGGCCGTGGAGTGCTTGGCTTTGGGTTGGAAGGAACCTTTAAAGGTTTTGTCTGGCAATAGCATAAAACCGAGATCCCAAAATGTTTTCTCCCATATTGTTTATTTGAGTTGCAGCCAATTATAGGAATAGTTCTGTCCTGATGCACAGGAAAAACTGTGAGGATGATTATTTTGGAGGGACTTCCCTCCAACCCAATTTATCATTGGCTGTAGAACATGATCAACTAGAAGGATGATTTTCCCAGTGGGATTCCACAGAGTGTGAGGTTATTCCATTGAAATTCATAACCGTCAGGGGAGCCTCAGAGATCTAGATTACTTTGCATTTTGGAGAACCCAGTGAGGTCATTACCACAGATTTAAGAAAACCAATATTTTGGTTTTATGCTTATGACCTTTTTTCCACTTTTTGTCTTTTAAGTATTGGCATTTAATGACTTTTCTTTTTGCCAGCTATTCCCCTTTAAGAAAGGTGAACTATAAGATCAGTTCCAAACTGTAGATGGTTTAGTAATCATATGAAGTTAAGGGCAGCAGCTAGGGACAGTAGCACTCAATAAAACTTTACTAGTTAAAGTAAAACTGGCACCAGCATTTTCTCTGTTAATATGATTATCCCTTTGGAAATTGCTGCATGACACACTGTGCTTCAAGCAATCTGTCTCCTTTCTTTGTTGTTGCACCGATCGAAGAGATTTCCTTGAGGACACATTTATGTTTTAGAAATTCTCCAGGAGGCAAATGTAACAGAGCACTGATGCAAATTGTTGCGATATCATGTACTGAACCGCTTTTAGGATATGTATGAATATTGCTGTTTCTATGGCAATTGAGCACGAGTTGAGGGATACAAAATCCAAATGCACACAGGCATAACCCAAGCACACACACACACACACACACACACACACACACACACACACACATATTTGCTGAACGCTTTTGGAATCAGCTCAGGATGATTTATTTTCCAACAGTAAATTTCCTATGCATGTAATGTTCACCAAACACAGTGAGCACTATGTACAACACTTTCAGGCTGAACTACACCCTGGGAAGTTTTTCATGCCAGGATACAAGAACATCAGCCAGAAGGTGAAACTGGGGAGAAAAAAAATCCCCACCCATACTCCCGCTTTAAGCACTGCTTCTCCTCTTTGTAAAGAGAGGGAAAATAAAACAAGAATGTATATGAATTACTGCTTCTTAGTAACAAAGAGCCAATTTGAAGTGAAAAACTAGGGAACCTGCTTAAGCAGGGTCTAAGAAACAAACTAGATTTTTTCTTACACTAGAGGTGGAAGAAAAGCTCCAGAAGAGGATTTGAGAACACACAAGTGTGAAACTGGCTCCTTATTGAACCTGAGCGATTTGACTTCTGGTGCTGCATTTCCCAAGCAGCTGCCGTGTTTTATGTCCATACCCTGGCTTAGGACTGGGGCACATCACACATCTAATACCTAGAATGACCAATTATTTGGGAATTACTGCAGTGAGTAATGCCAGCAGAATTTGCTTTATTGCCTCAGCATAGTTGAGCTGGAAAATGCCTTATGGATATATCTAATTCCATGAAGACAAACAACTTTATAGCCATCATTAACACAGCCTGTAAATGCTGCACATGCAATTTCTGTAGGAATTCTTACAGGCATGGGAGAAACTCATTACAGCTTATATGGAATATGACCCAGCAATGCAACCTCTCCGGTGTCCCATCCAGAGAGAGGGAAGCAGCAACGCTGCTGCAGGAAGAAAACACATTTCTGATTTGCAGAAATGTAGCAAGTTGGTGTAATTCAGTACAGATGTAGCCCCGGGGTAAGTCTGTCAGTGTAATCAGGATTTTCACAGTATGTGAGTGCAGCCTCGAGGCATTTGGAAACACCTTCTCCCTGATGGCTCCTCACGGTACCTGGGAGTGCAATAAAACCGGGACTGTGTTCTGCACGATCTGCTTTACCCACGCTGACTGTGACCCTGATCCTGCACAAACTCACATTCCCATCCAAAATTCCCATCATAAACAGCCCCTCTGCTCATGTGAGGCAAGCAAAACACGCACACAAATTTTGGCAGAAAGTAGAAATCGTGCCTCTTCAACGTCACCACCGAACTGCCGACGGGTCAGGAACGGGTCCCCAGCTGTCATTTCACAATACAGAACAATATGAGGTAACAGTCTGCAGGATCTGCATTTGAACCACCAAAATTAAGACTAGCCGCAGTGCCCTCGCTAAGCAAAGAAGATGTTTCAGAAAATGGGTTGATAAAAAGGAAAGCAAATAATAGGAGCAAAGATCCAACTAGGAAAGATCTAACTAGTGCTGCCTAATTAAAAGAGGCCAGGTCACAATTTCTTCTGTTCCTTTATGGATGCAAAGTTGTAGTACACAAGCAGAAGTAAATATTGGCTATCATCAGCCTTTTCCTTATAACCCTCTTTTCTGGCAGATCTAAACCCTTTCAGCATGCTCTCTCTCTGCTTTTCCAAACATAGTCATGGGCTTGGAGACCATATTTGGCAAAGGTGAGAAAGCAAGGAATGTAAAAAAAAAGTGCAAAGGGAGGGGTTTACTTTATAAAGCAGACACTTTTCTCCCTTTTTAAAATCCTTTTACAGTTTCTGCAGCCCATGCTACTGAAGAAAAGGATGTGGCTGATAAAACCTGGGCTGGGGTTTAGGGGTTCCCTTCTGAGCTCTGTACAGATGTCTGGTGTGATGCAGGGCCATTAGACACTACAACAGTACAAGTAATTGGCACCATGTGAATCAATTTGTTCACACACATACTGTTGAGAAAAACTCCAAACATGGTAGACATTGTAGGTATTTCCTTGTTTTAAAATATTTTAAGAATGAAATAATGACTGAGAGTGATTAGTTGCAGCATTTGAGAAGAAAGAGCAAATTTGGCAGCCATTCTAATGCTCAGATTTGACACAAGACAAACAGGTGTGTAAACCAAAAAGAAAGGAAAAAAAGGCAGAATTTTTCTATGAACAACTTATACTCATGGACTAAAACAATGACTTGGCAGCCAGACAAATTTTATGGAAAACACAGGGTCATTATTGAGAGAAAAAGAGCCATTAGAATATTCAGATGCTGTAAGAGAATATTAAGGCAAAGAAAAAAAAAAAAAAAGTTTAATGACTACATAAGGATCAATTATAAAGGAAAAGAAGTTTTGAGTTGATCCAGTTCAATTTCTGGGAGCAAGGAGAGATTTTTAGCTTGCCAAATAAGTTAGTAAATGAATATAGAATTGCAGAGTTTTCTAGGCCTCTAGAGAAAAAAAATAGTGGTCCTGGTTGGTACTGCCATTGTTAAAAACTGTTTGGGGATTCTGCTGGAAACACAAGGATTTGCTTTCCATGTTCAAGGCTAAGCAAAAGAAATGGAATGGACCGAATTAAACAATATCAAGCATTACCTCTGCTGCGTCACACTTTTAATGTATATTTAATATGCTGTGTGAGACCCAGAAAGGAAACAGGGAACCTAAATTCCTGCAGTTTGTCATGGGTGGGCTGTAGCACAGGGATCTCTGACCTAGAGGAGATTTTTTGAAGAAGGATCACTTCTTTTTTTAATTAGAGCTGCCCTAATACTCTGACACATGCACAGAGTCATGGCATCATTCTGTATCTATGAGGTACTTCCTGAGCAGTGTCTTCTGAAACCCCACTTCCATTTGGGAAAAGGGGTCTTGGGCACTTAGGAATCAATTGCTCTTTTCTTTTAATGAATTTACTAATGATCACAGCATTTCTGAGGGGGGTGGGGGAGAGAAAAGAGGCTGGGTGGTTCTGCCAGTCACATTCTGTATGTCTGAAACTACAGAATTAGGGTTCAAATGGAAGTTTTGAAGGATGTGCAAGGAAGGAGATTGCTGGAAAGGGAGTCTTGCAACAGAAACTCATTACAGCCGTCCTTTCACACCAGCACACTTAACTTCCCCAAGACCTAGGAGAAAGTTTGGGCCTCTACCTGTTGATACATGATAACATTTGGAACAGAAACTACTAAATAGATGACACAAAGTACATCCATAAAATCCACGATTTGGAAAGCCTTATTAGGCTGAGTAAGTGAAGACTCTTACTTTCCAAAGCAGCATTTGAAGATTTCCTCCCTGGATTTCTTTCATTCCAGACCTCCTGGAAATGGGTGTGAGATGTGCAGGGGTAAGAACACATATGCAGATTAACTGTATTACCACACTGCTTTAACATGACCTGGAATTGCTAAGGAAACACGGTGGTATTTTTTACTAGGAACTGAGAAGGGAATTGACAGGCAGGAAAGAATCCAAAGGGCAGATCTGGTTGCTTATCCAAATTGTTATAGTGCTTCAGAGGAATCTTCTATGCAAAAAAAAGACAAGAACTTTAATATGTTTTACTCCCTGAGGAGATAAAGAATGAATTCAGAAATCCTATTAAAAATAATCAGAGATTCTATTATTTCTAAAATGTATCAATTCTCATTGCACTTTTCCTATGCCAAAACAATTTCCAAAACGAGATAGAGAAAAATCCATATATTATGAATCCATGTTTTTCAATGAAATACCAAAACCATTTAAAAAATGGAAGTCAGCAAAAAGGTCTCCCAAGATGAGAATACATAGACTTTAACATGGAGAGGGAAGGGGAAAGTAAAAAAACAATGTTTAAAAAAAAGATAAAGTAGTGGTAAGGAGCAAAGGAAATGAAGCACTAAATTCAAAGAAAACATTCAGCTACTACACTAAGGCAAGCCTTGGCACACCCTGAGACAGAGAATAGTGTTTGTATTGTGGGCTGGTTTTTTGGAAAGCAACAATGACAGCCAAGTTCAGTGATAGAACGTGGTATCCAACCTGCCCTGAGGAACTGGCACCATCCCACCTACAGCGTGTGGAGCCCCAGGCTGCATTTCCATGTTACACGGCGTTTGGCAACACCTCCCAGCTTTCCTCCTGGCACTCGCTTGTGACTCGAGATTCCAGGGCACCTTTCCTGCGACAGTTCAAAAGGTTGTTCTGGGAATTGTCCCCGGGAAGTTTTTGAGGAAAGAGAACAGGGATTGTGAGCGCCATCAGCCCAGCTGTGTCGCACGAAAAGGGCCTGCAGACAAAGGAGACTGTGCTGGCACCAGCTGGAAGAGCTGGGGCACAGTGTCACAAAATCCAAGTGCTGCCAGACTCTGGGCATTGTGAAAGCAGGGGCTGAACTCCGAGAAGTCCGTGTGTGTAAATCCAGCTGTCAGCCACTGAAATTGCTGCACCTCTTTCCTCAGATAGCACTGTAATTAAATTAAGTGCTGATGTGTTCTGGGTGGAAGCCCCTCAGCAGCACTGCTTCTGAATAAGCCATTTCACTTTAAATAAGGAATGGGAACAGAGGCCTTTTCCACATTAGAGGAATACTTTGGAACCGAATTTGCATTCCACTTATCATTGTTTTCATAGTAGTTGGATTTAAACTCAAAGGGGGAAAAAAAATTACATCACAAATTATATTCCTATAACTCATTAAAGGTGATTGCAAAATCATTGGAAAAACTTTAACCAAATCTCCCAGTACTGCGGGATCATTAATTTGTCTTGCCACTCTTTTCCAGGTTTAAAGAAGAGCAAATCTGCCTTGGTCTTCACTTACTGGGTGTATAAGATGGCCTGTGGCTTACAGAGGGAGAACAGTAAGCTGCTGCTATAGGATATGTCCATTTTTCCAGCTAAAATTATGTTTTATATCTCAGGGAACCTCTGGAGCAGATTAAAATCAATGTGAGCAAACTAAGACACAGATTTACAGCTACTTCATTATACGTTTCTTCCTCTGAAAAAGAGAAGCAACCCCCCTTCTCCTCCTTGCATGTATCTTAGAGTCTTTATGGTATCAAATGCTGGCCAAAGGAACATATGGCACTTGGATTTCTTCTGGATGAGGTCATTCTAACGTGAGGTCTTTTTTCCTCCCTCTACAGTTATCTACATGTCCATGTCGTTCCAGATAAAATTACCACTTTCTCAGTCCTTAGTATCTCCTCAATTTTCTGTTTCAAGTCAGCTCCAGGAGGACAGCCCCATCACTGCAGAAGAGCTGACAGATTCCTTGGTTTCCAGCCAAAATCCTGCTTTGGAAGTGGTTCTTGCTATGTTTTGGGTTCATTTCACCCCCTGAGCTGCCAACAGGCCTGGGGTTTCGGGGGTGTTTTCAGGAATCAATTTTATAAGGGCACAAAGTGACCTCTATAGTACAGTTAGTCCTAGTTTTGAGAAAATTCAAGCAGCTCTTTTTGGAAGGAGGAATTAAGGTAGGAATTTTATGGCAGGAATTTGATTTAAAAAAATAAATGTGCTCTCTGACAATAACAACAAAGAACATCAGCACAGGTTTCACAGCCATGAATTGTGAGCCTTGCTCTGGTTAGGCTGTTCTCAAAAAAGACAGGTTGGTCCACGACCTACAGCAACTGGTGATGGAATTGAACATTAGCAGTGACTGTGCTGCATCCTGGCCCTACCAAAAATACCAGGCACTGCACACAGGGAACGAAGAAATGCAGGAAACAGGGATTTGTGCAAGCACTAATTACATACCCTGGGTTAGAACGAGACCTGGCGAGTGAGAGGAGACTTATCAACACAGGTGAAGTTATTCAGAGAGAACAGCATCAATCCAATGATCACATACCTTAAAGGATATCTTTTCTCTCATTAGAGGGCATTTCTGTAAACAGAAATGAATAGTCAATACAGACCAAAAAACCCCCAACGTTTAACTTTCTTTAAAAATATCAAGTGAACAGCAAGAAGAGGCATTATTACTTAGATGCAGCTCATCTTTTCATCTATGAAATCTCCCACTGAATTGCACATTAGCTCACATTCATGGGGAAAAGGTGCTTACAAGAGCAGTTACATCAGGGGCTGGAGCCAAAAGATAGAGACTATGCTCCAAGGGGAGTGTTTCCTGTGGATTTAGGGAAGCCACTTAGGCCTGGCTGTCTCATCACTCCCACTCTGGAGCCCTGAGCTACCCCACAGGTGCCATGTGGCTCTGGCAGCGCTCATTAGAAATGTGGAGATTTGCAGCTGAAAGGCACTACTAAAAATATTATTGTTCCCATAGCAACAGAGCGTGCAATACAATAGTGGGGCTCTTTGCAGGATATTGCCAAGAGATCGGGGATGAGGAACTCTCCCTTCAACTGCCGGTAGAGCCAAGCACCCACAAAAGCTGTCGCTATTTATACAACCACCTCTTGCTCTGGTTTGTGCCTTTGTGCAACTCTCTTGTCCAAAGACAAACCTTCCACGACCAGACAACAAGAGCAGCAGTACCCAGTGCAGTACATGAAGGTCTTATCCTTCCATAGGTTTCATGTTAATTGCCAAAATGCTAATTCATTAATTTTAGTATGACTCCAGGCACCTTCAGAGCCATATCAATATTTAAAATTGAACTATTGAAGCTGCAAGAGGGGCTGCTCTGACTTACTTCAATAACAGTGTCATGATTGCTCGAGGTGAAAGATTTCATAAATGTGCACCCCCTAATAGTCTGTGAAATTCATAACCAGCCTCCTAAAAGCTGAATTTGGAAGTACTGCAGAATATTCTTTAGCCCTTAGGGTTGTAGAGTGGCATTTAGTGGGAATTGCTAGGAGAAGAGCCATTATTTGGATCAGAGCATTATCATTTGACAGCCTGAATGTGACTTACACCAAACTTTCAATCACATTCTTGAAACTCACTGCATAAAAAATAGAAATAAAATAGGAAATCAATCATCTTGGCCTTCATCTTGTCCTTGCTCATTATCTCTAGCTTGAATAAATGTAGTTTTTGATATATTGTTGCTGAATGAATAGCTGGAAGAGAATTTAAGCAAACCGGCTTCCCATCCTTTGCTGTGAGATATCCAATTTTCATCTCAAGAACTGGTCAATCTGCCAAGGCGTCACATAAAAATGAAGGCAAAACACAACTAAATGAGGACACTTCTTGTGAGTTTATCTTTTTTAATGGTTACAACAGGAGACCATTTGAATTGAAGCTCATCCACTGTTTATTCTTTGTGTGGAGTGGCTGCAGAGAGGGGTTCAGTTTACATTATTGTCCATCTGGCAGGAACTGAGTAACCCAGGGCCAGAGGGCCTTGTTCTGCTATTCAAGAAACAACATCCAGCAAAATTCTCCTACAAATATCTAATTGGCATCTCACACTAATGCAATTAAATCAGCTTCAAACACTCGTTTAGTTGCCAGATTGTCTGAAGTACAGTAGAACACAGGGTTATTGCCAGGTAGAAGATGTGGATTAGGAAAAGAAATGCAAAACTTCAAGGCTAAAATTAGCATTGTACTGAAGGAAAACTAATGGTTTTCAATATAGAAATGAGGTTTTATCACTGATATTCATAATAACATGAAAGCCCTACACACAGAGAGAGGTTGTTCCCTGTGAAGAATCTAAATCCAATTATTTTGTGTACTTCGTCAGATCAAAAGTTCTGGAATTCAGTACCCAAATTTCAGAGCCAAGTGAGTTCTCAAATAAAAACTGATTCATTATCTAAGCCACCCCGTAATTCTGAAATTTCTGAAGAGGTTTTCTTCAAACAAACAAACAAACAAACAAACAACAAAACAAGCTGTCCAGTTTTGAAACAGCAAAGAAATGAGGAAAGACTGAAATCTCCAGGAGCATGAAGAAAGTAATTTTGTCATTAAACCCAGTTCTATTCAGAAGGTGAATATACACCAAAGAGGAATTCTATGGGGACTGTAAGTACATATCTGTATTAATACAGATTACATTCCTGTCATCTATACTAATATACATCTACTGATCTTGCAAAGCACAATCTCTGCCAGTTGTCCCACTGTGGCTTTGGGTAATTTACCTTCACCAAAGCACTGTACCGTGTGATTTCTATGGGATGTAAGCACATACTTAAAGTTAAGCCCATGTAAGTCCTTTGGTGGAAAGGGATAAACTTCAGCATATGCTTAAATGCTCACTGAACAATCTCTGCAATCTCTGGGCATTTGGCCCATTTGCAGGGCTGATTTCGTGGCTTCTTTCCTTCCTCTGCAAGAGATTCCATGTCTTTCTGTGTAAAATAGTACCTCCACTTAACATGAAGATACCAACTTCAGGTACAGAAAAATGAAGCAAAATAAGAACTTTTCCAAACCTGACATCACTAAACCAAGGCAGAAATCCAAGACAGAAGAATATACACATATATATTTTAATCAGTGATCACAATTCACCTGGAAGTTCCCCTTTCTTCCACATTAATCCCCAGTGATTTTTCTGCCTGACAACAGAGTAAAACCTCCCTGAACATCTGACCTACATTGATTTTTGATCTCCCAGAACAACAAGGTCAGAACCTTGAGGCAATATATGCCTCCTGTCCTTCACATTTTCCTGGGGAAGGAATTACTGGGCAGAATCTGGCAGTAGACAAGGCTGCAGTGAGAGCTCTTCAGAGTAAAAACACACAAGTCAGTTAAATTATTCCTTTCCCACTTCCCTGTAGGAAGCAATGGTCATAGCTAGAACATCACAACACAAAGAATCTTATTTTTTAAAGGAAAAAATAGCATAGGAATAGAAGTGAATATGATGTTAATGTACACTGTTAATGTAAATATTCTACCAAGAGGAAGGAAAGCATTTTCTGAATTGTTGTAAGAGGATCAACACAGTAAAAACTTTCAGAACAAGGTATTTTAGAAAAACATTAAAAATCTAAAGTTGAGCCATTGCAGCAAATTGAGAGATAAAAGCACTTATCATCTTTGAAAATTGAACTTGGAAGCTTAGAAAGAGCATTCTATGTGTAGCCTGGCAGGTCTTTCAAGGACTTAGGAAACATAAAGGCAATTGAATGCAGGCTTTTTTTAAATTTTTATTGAAAGAAACATTCCATGCAAAGACTTAATTTGTCAGTTTCCAGTGTAGACTGAATTTTTATAGCTGAATTTGAAACACTTCAAAATAAGGGTTTATATAATGGAAAGGCTGACACAAGCCTGACTTCAGGGATGAGAACCATAGCATCAGATTTTCCTCCCTTGCTGGAGAAATTACAAATGCCTTCAAGTAAAATTGTGGCAAAGAAAAGATAAAAATGATCAGCAGCCCTTCAGATGCATTTTGAAAAAAGCACTATTGAGTGGCAGATAAACTCAGATTATAGAGCAGGGTATAGAACAGCACATAAAACAGATGTTTGCCAGCACCACGAGCAATAGCAGGGAAGGATTTCACTTTTCCCCGAGGCAGAACTTCCCCAGACATGCACTGAGAAGGAAATTGAACTTAAAACCAGTAAAGCTGCCCTGAAGAAAAGTAGCAACAGGTGCTGGCAATGCCAGAGAAAGAGGAAATGCCACTTTCAAGCATCTTTTGAGCAAGTCAGTGTATGATATCAACCAGAAATGGATTCTCTGGGAATTCCAGAACATAATAGTCACTCTCAGGATTTCAGCAGAGATCTCTTGGCTCCCTTGCAACTCCTTGCAAAAGCAGGAGCACTGCAACACTTGAGCAGCTGTAGGTCTGCAATGCTGTAGGAAAGTGGGGTATTACCTCTGAGATTCCGTTTTTTGGACTGTGCAAAGGAGAGACTTTTGTATGAATTATTCTTGTTTTTCTTGAGTTTATATCCAAGATCTATTTAAAATCACATCTATTTATATTTTTAATAAACCTTTTTGGGTTTGGAAAAACCATCTTTGTCTCCTTTCAGGGAATCAGCTGCAGCAGAGAGCGTAGGATGTTCCACCGCAAAATTCTGTCTGACTTTGGATTCTCAGTCTGTGAGGTGGCTTTTCACAGTGGGATGACAACAAGAATTAAAAGAAATCCATGCAAACATGGAGATTTTCACTGTTACCATACTCCCTGAATCCCCAGTGGTGTTGACTTTCGGAAAAGCGACAGAGTGACTGAATGGAAATTGGTGGTTTCTTTTGGAAGTTTAGGACAAGAGTTAAGCAAATAAACAAATGCTGTAGACCAGAACATTTAAACTGGTGCCAAAATAAACCCAGACAAATGCTGTAGTGATTCAGGCCCTGGAACTGTATATACAAGAGTGTTCACAAATGTTTTCACTCCTAAAACAATAACAACAGCAGAAAGTTACCGCAAGCTCAGAGTGACTTATCTCAGTTAATTCTTTAAAGGCACAGCATAAACCATGGCTGTGCTGTGTTGGTGGCATTATATGACTCAGCCAAAACAGAGTACATTCCCTAAGTGTGTCAGTCACACAGATAAGCTGAGATTCTCTAAAAAAACTACTTCAGCACCCCTTTGCTTCAAGGAGACCAACTCCTCCTGTTCCACTATAAGTGATGTTCTTCCAACCCTCCTGGTGTGGAAGGTCCCTCATTTCTCCACAAACCCCGAATGCCCAACAACTGCTTGACATTCTGCACATTCCTACTCTGATTTTTTTCCAAGGAACTGCTTTTAAAGGATGATTGTGAAAGTCTCTCTTTTATCTTTCAACACCAAGCCAGAGGTCCATTTCAGATTGTCCCTTCTGTGCTTGGTTGGAGCCAAGTGTGGAGGAATAAACCGCTTGGGAATGACAATATGAGTGAGTTTTGGGAGACTGCTAGACTTTATTACAAATTAAAAAAATACTCAGACTGCAACAAGGAGAAACACAAACCAATCTAAATCATCACAAAAGGCAACAAGCCAATTTTTTTCAGATTCAAAACCTGTCTTCCCTTTTTTCCTCTACTTTTTGATTTTTTCCTGCACCTCTGCACTTTTTAGGTCTGGTCATGTCTAATAGCAAAATATTGACTTTTGCCAAAAAACCTGTCTTCACAGGCTTTCCAGTTCATTTTGGCAGGTGCAAAAGATGGTGCCCTGCATGTCAATATGTGTTTATCCAGTCAAAGAGAAAACTCCAAGCCTTTGGAGATTCCTCCAGTGCAAGTTAGAGTATGAGCCTAAGGCAATTTCCTTCCTTTTATGTAAGTCAGGGTCACCTTTGAGTTCAGCAGAATCCAGAAGGATTTTCAGCATGGGTTTCTTTCTTCTAATTTCTACTTGCTTATTTCCCTTTCTGTGATTTAAAAATCTCAAAAGGAGCTATAGTTTACCACAGCAGGACTATGCAGGCAAATATAAGAACCTATGTTAATAATAAAATTATCTGATCTTGCTTTTTATTTGAGGCTTTCGAGAAAATCAGTCTTTATATCGTCTCCAAGTACTGAAGATCATTAATCATAGCAATGCTTATTTTTCTAAAGACTAAGCAGCTCATGCTCCTTTTGAATGTATGTACCATTCCTTAAGAACAGCAAAATGCCCTCAGTTTTCTGTGCTCTGGTGTTGCTATAGGCTGAATTAGTACCTGCACACAGAAATAATCTGAAGAAAATGCCAAGCTGAGTGGAAAAAAAATAAAGCAACTTGCAAAAATACATAATTTTCTGGGAAACTCATGAAGTCTACAGATCTCATGTCACTTTAAATCAGGTATAAAACATCCTTTTCAAGGGGATTCTTCAGGCCTTTATTTGCTTTGAGGTTTTTTTATTTTCAGTGGCACAGAAATCCTTCAGAAATACCCTACAAAATTATAGTCCTCCTGAAAAAAAAAGTTTTTTCAAGTTTCAGTATGTTTTTTCTACTTCAAAGTGCTTTAGTAACCTTTTAAAATACTCATAAAAGCAATCAATTAGTTGGCATGACTTTCTACTCAATAATAAACGACTCAGCATTGTTGTACATGGAATTCCTAAAGGGAGCATGACAACTGTTTTATTTGTCACCATTCAAAGCACAGAGGTTATATAAGGAATGGAATTGGGAACAAAATTAGGCAGTTCCTGTGAATCAGGACTGTAGTACAGCAAGCACACAGGAAGGACCACGCTGGTTGTTACACTGATTTTGTTCCATGAATAAAGATAGCTTTTTAGTCCCCAGGGATTGTAGCTGCCTAAAAAAACACAGATTGCTTAGGATAACGTACATGGAATTATATCAGAGGGCAAACAGAGTCATCTCACAACGGGGTCAGAGCAAGAAATAGCTTGTACACACCAGGAGTGTGTAAAAAGCAATGGAAAGTTAGGCTGCAGAGCTGAGTGACCCTTTCAAAGCAGTCCTGAAAGGTGCCCACACTTCCCAAGTGTCAGAAATCTCTGGGGGTCCTGGAGCTTGGCATGTCTGACTTCTCAATGTTCCAGCCACCAAACCTTAGAATGGGACCTGAGCTTAGGGGTCTGATGGTTCTTTGCACATGGATAACAACTGATTTTTTCCTATCCTCATGGGAAGTACATCCCTTAAAACACAAGTTAAAAACATGGTGTCTTGATAATTGCTTTTCATTGTTCTGGAAGATTCCAGCAGTACCCTGGCAACTAAATGAGTGGGTTAATGAACTAATAACAATAATTGCTGTGAGTTGAAGCAGTGTGTGAGCCCAGTGTGATCTTTTGAAAATTACAGTAAACCTGCAAGTAAATTCAAACCCACCCTTCCCTTGTGGCATCAGCTGGGTAGAGGCTCTTTCTATTCAGACCTGAGCTCTGACACTGCACCCAGCAGAGTTTTTGTTACAAGACAAACAGAAGAGAAGCAAACAAACTGGGTGTAACTTCTTTGGGATTTGCCATGTGTCTGGGTGGTAAAAAGCTGAGGGCAAAGCTTTAGAAGCAGAGAAAACTGATCCATGCACAGCTATGGAAACTACACTTAAAGAAGTGAAGTGACTTACACAGCAGTTTAATGAAACATCTCTGGCCCCAGTGTCCAAGTTATTTATAAGAGAGAGAGAACTACTTAGTCCTGTACCTCTTTACTGGTACCCTTCTCTCCTTTAGGAGCTTCAGAACAGCTGCACCTATGCAAAGGAATTTGGTTTCATTTCACAAGCAGGATATGCAGTTATTCTGGGCAGAAAATGGTGTCAGATATTCACTCTTGGCCAGGAAACACCAACTCAATGTACCAAATACCAGGAGCAAAAGGAAAGACCGTTTCTTCAGCAGAGACATCATGTGCTGGTTTGGCTCATATTTGAACAACGGTTTTGGAATTATCCTTCCCTCAAGAATCCAGACTCCTCTCCTCTCCTCTCCTGGGGGCCCAGGGACTCTTCCCCAGCACACAGTAGTCCCAGCCAACATGGAGTACCTTGATGGCTTGTGAGCAAAGCCTTGATGTGGCTCTTCGGAAGAAGAGCCAGCTTTTGAAATATTTAGTAATAAACCACAAGGCATCCTGCTCTTGCAGACAGATTTTTACAGGAATATGATCATTCTGGAGTCATATTCTAGTTCTGGTGCACCAAAAAAAGAAATTGTCCCAGTTTTTCATTGAGTAACTTGAGCACAAGTAATATTGTCAGGTCTGAAGGGCAAAATTCATGGCAAGACCTGGTAAAGTTGAAGCTGGTGGCTAATTTTAACAGAATGACTTGCTGCTATGTCAGATGCAAAAAGTGTAATTATTTTCAATCTTTGAAAACAAACACAAAGTATTTAACTAACAGAGTGCATGTCCACCACACAGCAAATGCACAGACACTCTGATTCTGGAATGGGATGTGCTTAGAGAGAGAGAGAGCCAGACCTTAATGGCAGGGATGTTTCTGGAATGTTCACAGTGGCAACATGGTCAAGAAAAAACAAACCACACTTTTCACAACTTCTTAAGGTTTTTACTTTGTTGTAGCAAATTGGATTTGTTTGGATTTGGAGCAACTGGGCCAAACCACTGGGTGAGTAAATAATACATTTGATTCAAAATCAACAACAGGAGCACAGGAAAGTGATTTTGGCTCAAATCCTGAATTTGTGAGGTAGAAGCATTTTGCTGCAATCTCATCACTTGCATTAGAAAATGTGACAATCTTCATGTTCCTGCTGCTCTGACCAGTAAGTTCATGCACTAAAACGTCAGACCCATATATCCCAATTTGTTTTACCGGCTATATATTCATGAGCACAGTATGGTCCTGCGTAGAAATATGTCAGAAGATTGACAAAAGGTGTCATTTGCTTGGATCACCCATGCCAGATAATGTTTCTGGTTCTTTTCTCAAACTAAAAGTTCTTCTACAACTCTTTGAAAGATTTTGAAACCCAAAAATATTAGTAAAATTTTTAAGAGTATCTTTTTTCCTTCAAATCATCCCCTTCATGTACTTATTCTTAAATATATCATCAAACAAAAATAAGCTGTTTACACCTACCTATTGCCCACGAATGTCTGACAGTCAGACATCTATTTTAACTAAAAGACAGGCATTGCTAGAAGCAATGAACAATGCAAGACAGATTTCTCTTTTTATTGTAATGAATATTTATGAAATCTTTCTTAAAGGATATTTTTTTCTGTTCTTCACAGTACACCCTTGCTCATATTTTTAAATATGATGGTTTTTTATTGAGATGTTGCTCAAATCATGAAACTTGGATGAAATCATGCTCCTTACAGCCCCAGCTATTTTTCAGTTCATGACTCAAGCAGCTGAATTATTATTAAAAGGCAGACACTTGAGACATGATCCAGCCTGGATCTGTAGAAGGGACTTTTCACTAGGAAGTTTTTAGTTTCCTTTCTGAGCCCAGCATTCAGTTAAAAACATCACTACGGCATGACATTAACTAGCTTTTTCTTTATTACCAGTGGCAAGAAGCAGCAGCATCTTATATAGACTGGAATGCACTGTGAGGCAGCAGGGACAAACCCCATCACTTGTGACACTGGTAAGGAGAGAAAAATGAAGAAGTAAAGGAGAAACAGTCCAGGGAAAAGAGTTGTAAGGGAGATTACAAAGTTTTGTGAGACCTCGTAAGGCCAGTGACATTTAAAAAGAACATCTTTACATTAAACTCTTTCCTTAGCTTTTGATGACAGAATAGGTGATACCAGGAGAAATTTTCAATGACAGAAAATGGTCTCAAATGCTCTTCCATCAGAGTCCAGTAGAGCCTCAAGCAGGTGGTCCTGCAGGGTAAATGGTACAGGGAAAGACCCCCTGGGAATGAGTCAGTTCTGGGAATTTCTGCAGGTAAAAATACTATGAAGAAATCCAACGTGTCTACGTGCCTGCCAACACTTGCCCACTGTAATTTATAATGCAAATATGCATTGTGGAAGCTGAATCAGAATTAGAATAGTTCATCATAGCATCACAGCATGGTTTGGGCTGGAAGGGACTTTAAAGCCCATCTCGTGCCACCCCCCTGCCATGGGCAGGGACACCTCCCACTATCCCAGGTGGCTCCAAGCCCCATCCATCCTGGCCTTGGACAGCCTTGGATGCGACAGCTCCTCTGGGTGATAAAACTGAACAGGGAAGTAGAACTACAGGCTGAAAACTTTGGCCTTAGCCAGCAATTCTCACTAAGCTCCTCTCAGAACCAATTTGCAGAGTTTAGCACGGACGTGTCTTTCACTTCATCTCCTGAAATGGAGGACTTGTGTACACAATTTTCAGCTGGATGAAAATAGTCCTGATCACTGTTGAAACAAGGAGAGACCTTGGCTAAGCCCGCTGGGGAACTTGGTCTCAGCACATCCGAGTGAAGGGAACTGGCAAACCATGGGCAGGAAGTTAAGGTTGTGGCTGCCCACATGTGGCTGAAACGCAGGAGAGCTTTTGGGTTCCCTTCCCCAGCCGTTCCAGGCCTTTGCCAGGTCTGTGGCCACGGGGGAGAGTGAGTGCATTCCTGTGCTCCCAATCCCAGAGGCAGCACAAGGAAGTCAGCCTAAGGTGACTTCATCAGGCACTGATGTGCTCTATCTTTTATGGGGAATCTGGGGGAATCAGTGTTGTTCCAGCTCTAGAGGTGCAGAACCCAAAGCACAGGTTGGGCCCAGGTGACTCAGTGAACTCTCAAGGAAGCCCAATCCTTATGCTCCTCCTTTTTTAATGGCAGTATCACCAAAACATGTGACCCCACTAGATGAAGCTGTTGTATTTAGTCTCCTTGATGGCAGGAATGACACATGGAATAAGACATTTTCCATTATGGGCTATTTAGCTCATTTCTGAAATGGAAACATTTGTGTTCTTTAGTGACTTCATCTGCATCAGATAATAAATTACAGAAAATTGATTTCAAATTTACAATCTCATTACTAAATGCTAAGCCACCAAATACCAAAGAACATTTCTTCTTTACTGAGTTAACTCAAAGCATATATTCATGGCTTATTGTTATTTGCTAATTCATTAGGACTGGATCCTATACCACCCACTGATTACTGCCTGACATAAGTCACTAAAAATCTTTAACTGAAGTCCTATAAATCATTCAATAGCAGATCTTAACCAACTTGTAATTTATTTATTGTGTTCTCTGTTTCTGTGCATAAACAATATGAATAAACAATCTGCATATTGTGTTCCTAAGTATGAAACCTGCAAAAAATAGAGTTTATTTCAGCACCATTTCACTGTAAGGACCCAAGCTTACACATTCAGATCTTCCAATGAAGAAATTTGGACATAACCACCTAAGTAAATTTTATCTGATGTGTATTAGGAGCTCACAGACATGGAGCAGGACACATGTACCTACTCCCAGATCATATGTAAAACCAAATTGAAATAAAATGCAAATAAAAATATGGTAATAGGTATGAGGTAAAAATATTTCTGAACTTCTACCTACTACTTCTCAAAAAAATTTAGGCTAATCCCTCATTCTATAGAAATCACAATGAGTGATGTTTCTCATTGCTAGACAAGCAGCGTTGCACCTGGCTGCATTTAATCATATTTTACATTCACAGCTTCCCAAAGTTCTGCATTGCACCACACAACTATGCTGCTCCTATCACCACGCCCCATTCCACAAGTCCTTGTATCCTTGCCCCAATGTTTGGTCCCAAAGCATCACTTGCCTGGTGGCTGTCCCTTCCCCACAACTCCCACTTTGCACCCTGCCCTTCCACAAATTATTACACTGCCTGAGTAGTTAAGCTGGGAGCTCTTTCTTGCCGTGGTATTTGTTTATTGGAACCAGCTTTCATTAGCATCTCTGTAAAACAGAAATCTGCAGGAATGGATTTAAAAGCTGCCAAGCCCCATAAAATCCAATCAAGAAAACAAACCCTAAGGGATAAGATGATTGAGTGCCTATAAAGGTACCATGTTCTGTTACCCAGCTGGATTTTTTTTTTTTTATGTATCTCTGCTCTATAAAGCCACTCCCAGTGCAATTCTGGCACCATTGGGTGAGACCTCATTATCTGGGAGATAACTGGACTGTTTACAAGGAGAGGGACAGCTTGGGGCCACTGGGTCTGTTAGAAGAGTGTTTCATTTGAGAACTGTCAGGTCAAATTGCTTCCATTTCTTATGTTATCCAACTGTGAAAAATATTACTATGTGTGTAGGTAGAACAACAGACTAAATAAATAGTAATCAAAAGAAAAAGTTCTCTTTCAAGCTTAGGGTTTTTATGCAGCATTGGTGGTTAACAGTTACAAGAGGCAAGATTCCTCCTAGGAGAAACTTTCTCATTAAAAGCCAGAGTTGAAAGCAAAGCTTGAATTAGTGGAGTGAACAAAGTGTATAACGGTAGCCAGTCACACTGTGCAACACTGTGTTTGCAGACAAAGGAGGCGGGAAAAAATGGAATATTCCTGATAGTATGGGAATATTTATGTTTCACCAAAGTATCCTCTGCAGTGTGGGCACAGCTTCATAAAACATGATGATAGAAAAATCCAGCCTTCAGATGGGGTTTGGCAGAACATGACCAAATAATTTACAGATTATGTAAAGAGATTACATGACTCATCCTCAAACACAGCAATCTCTGGACTGAGTAAAGGCAGCCCTACCTATGCTGCAGAGTCTTCAGAAGGAAGGTAATTAAAGTTGTTAAGAGGGAAAGAAAATGCTTGTAAGTCAAAAATCTGCTTTGGAACAACCACTCCTATGAATAAAACTATGTCTATACCTGAATGTTTACCTGTTGCCTTTGTTCATTTGAACTGTTCAAAACTGATGTCCAAACTTACTTGGTGAAAGAATGGAAGTTCCATTATTGAGACTATATAAACTTCTCTACCTTGTTTCCTCATAAGAATGTTAAATATTTCAGAAAGTCCTGATTTCTCATTATTATTATTATTATTATCTCCTTGATGGATGGATTCATTCCTTACTTCTTCCTTCAGCATAAGTGTGGGAAGTTGCCAAAATGATGAATTTTGACAGCCTTGGCTGTTTTTTGTTCATATTTATGAAAACTGGCTGTGCAGAACAGAAATCTTTTTTTGTTTTTTAAATTATAATGAATATCTAGGAATGAAAATGAGTATGTGGGTACTGTGCTGCTGGAACAGAGAGAACAAGGTGTTCTGTCATTCAGAGCTGAGGAGGAACTGCCTACCTGGCAATGGGAAGAGCACATAAACAAGTGGCACTTTCCTATGTGATTACAGAGGCCACAAAATAAGGTTTTATACTCCTAAAACTAAGCTCCCATTGCTGGAACAACACAGCCATGATGTGGATGTGGTGGTTGCCCTTCAGAAATGGGTAAGGTGAGGGAAACTGCTGTTGGGGATTGGTATGCCAGTTATGTAGGTCAGAAGGTTTCAACTTGAACGTGAGATTCCAGCCTTGTCTTGTTTTTAATTTTGTAGTGTGCCACTGGACAGAAGATGTATTTTCTTCTTTCAAAGGCCTCTACATCATATCAGACTTTATGCTTAATTCTATCACTCTTTCTTTTACATTTAAAAGCCTTGGAAGGCCATCCAGCCCTTTTGTCAGGGTGCATACAGAGGTCTAAGTTTTCTTTTTCCTCTATACTGATGCAAATAAACAGCAGTGCTATTTAACACAGGACTAAATAAAGAGGGAAACAAACAACACTCTCAAATAAAAAAATGAATGGCATACTTTGTCAGGAAAAAGAACCCCAAATCTCAGAATGGATAACCAGGGACTGTGTTCAAGAGAAGGAGATGATAAAAGCCAGCATGAATTTGTTAAGGAGAAATCATGCTAAGCCAATTCAATTACTTGTAGAGCAAAAAGACTTGGAATCATGAAGAGAACACAAGTTATCCTAGAATTTATCACAGTATTCATGAGCTACATAAAAAAAAAAATCTTTGAAGTTAACACTAGAACATTATGATCAGCTTAGATCCTCTGTTCCAACAAAAACTTGGGACAATTGGATATAAAGTTCAAAGGAAATCAACAGAAAATGTAACAGGTCTGGAAGACATGGCCCAAAGGAAATAATAAGTGCTGGATTAGGATTATGCACATGTTAGTGCATTCCTGTACTCCCAATACAAGTAAGTGCTGTGAAATA
Source organism: Serilophus lunatus (assembly GCA_013399895.1). Lineage (NCBI taxonomy): Eukaryota > Metazoa > Chordata > Aves > Passeriformes > Eurylaimidae > Serilophus > Serilophus lunatus. The sequence goes on along the minus strand of VXBA01001039.1, from coordinate 423,275 downwards.
GAAGAGAGTGATTCTCTTTCTTCGTGTATATGTTGAATAAGACAAGGAAAAAAGGACTGAATTGGATCAAGGAAGATTTATGAAAATCTTCATATTTTAAAAAGCCCTGCATGGCAAGATTTGTTCAGGAGGTTTTGAACAGCACCACTGGAAAAATTAAGAAAGAACTCTATAGCTGTGTCAGGAATGACAAATACATTTGCTACGTTTTGGGGAGGAAGGCAGTGGACTAAATGATGTCTTGAAGTTGCTTCCAGCCTTGTGATTCTCTAATTTCATGGTATATTCCTTTATAGCACAGAGCTGCATGTTTAACATTCTACTGGTTCGAGCATTTCTCTCAGGAATTATATAATTTTCTTTTATTATTTACTCTTATTATAGTCCATTCACTTCAGATTCAGTATAAATATTGTAACACTGCACTCTCCTACTTGAGTTTTTGATTTCATTAAACTTTTCCCTCTGTGAAATACCCTCTTCAATAAAGCATAGCAGCAATAATAAATGAACCACAGCAGAAGGAGAACTGGACTGGGAATCGTATAACAGGAGGAATTCTCCTGTTTCATAGACATTCAATTAATTTATTTCCAGCAGGCAAACTCCATTTCCCTTCCCTGGGCTTGTCCCTACAGCTGTGGCTCAGGAAACACTCTTATGGTACAGGCTCAAATAAACTCTTCACAATTTCCTACTGACACCTCCCACACTTAATGTTAAAGTGGTTCCTCTGCCAAATGAGGGGAGTTACAGAGTTCACATTAAATATCACTACATCCATCAGCAATAAAAAGTGGAGTTTCAACATTTCAGGGTGTTGATGGAAACCAAAAAACCTCTTACTGCGACGCAGTGGCTGCAGGATGAACAGGTGACACCACCCACTGCTGATTCACCCACAGCTATTCCCATCACTTTCTAGCCTGCACAGCATTAATAACACAACATTAATCTCTCCCAAATGTTCCTGGCATTTAGCTCTGCACCTCAGTCCTGCGTTGCTCCACGTTCCTGCTTAGCACCACGCGAGTCTGGGGCCCAACCCAAAACACGCTGGTTAGCACTGAAAAAGAAAGTCCCACAAGATCCTTCTTCTGTAATTACAACTTCCACAGCTCAGGGAATGGGATGTGCTTTGCTAATATTTATGAATGAAGACTCACAATGTTTTTGCATTTTCCCCAAGCACAGATTAGTGACAAGAGTAAAAATCCAAGCAGAGGTAAGTGATTTCTCAGAGCTGCAGGATGAGTTTGGGGAACACTTAGTTTTAACCACTCTTCACCCAAATTCTGCTCTTCCTGCTGCAGCCCTCACTAGACACATCCCTGGGATTATCAATGTATCTTTAGGATGCAAGCACTGTTACATTTACCCCTTTTTATGCAGGGGTTGTTCCCTTTCACTGAAATACCACGTATGTTTATTTTTCTGAGTCACTTGATCTCAGCCTGTCCCTCCTTTCTTGGACTAAGTTTTCAAGGAGAAACCTCTACCAGTCCCCATTGCTGAGTATGCCTTTATAAGGAGCAGGAAGTACCTGTTTTTCACTGCCTTTTTGAACACATTCTTTCCTTCCAAATCCAATTGTGCTTTTTGCTTCCTTAAAAGACATACAGATACAAAACCACTTTTATTACAACGATACCAACATTTGCAAAAAACCATTGTTATTTCTCTTTCTCTGTCCTAAGAGCTTAGAGAGTAAAACCAGGAAAGGACTTGGACCTTTCTTTTAAAGGTAGGAGAGGAAGTGACTGGTTTAAACACAGCTGCCGGAGCTTTAACTTAGAAGCTGGGAAGATCACTTCAATTTTAAAATAAACGCTTTATCACGTATCTCAGTGGGGCTAAGGACTCAAACAGAAACACGGATAATTTTCTGTAAAGAGAGAACCTTTTATGGATATGTTTTGAAAGTGAACGTTTGTGTACAAAATATCAGTTTAAAATTCAGGTGTTGAGAGCACTGTAGCAGAAAAGTAATTTAGTGTATTTTAGGACTTGGTGTCTAAAATTGGAACTGGACAGATCTGAGGTGCACATTTGCCCTAAATTCTTCTCCTTGCAGAAGCAAGTTCTTTTGTGTTTCTGCACAGAGATGCTCAAAACCAGTAATTCTCAAACCAGATGAAATACATGAGCAATGAGAAATGGGTGCCTGTTTCCTCTGCCAGGAGATGCTCTCTGAGCCTGTCACTTTGCTGTCTCCAGGGACCGAAATCTCCATGTATGCTTAGATCTTGAGATTTTCATCAGCTACATCTCTGGTGCTTCTATGATGCATTTAAGAGTGAAGGTCTGCTTTGGTATATTTTTAAAAATCAGTGAACTGCCAAGTTCAAAGAAGCTTCCAACCACTCTGTGCTGTAGAACATTTAAGAAAACCTAATAGGCCACTGAGTCATTATCCTGATATTTATAACATTAAGAATAATAACATCCTAAGGGATGAGAGACTACAGAGAGCACGTACAGCCATCCTCTAACCAGCATGGCTTCAACAGAGGGAGATAGTGTTAAAATAATCTCCCTGATTACATTCAAGAAAGGACACAAATTGCAGAACACTCAGCATTCTTCCCTCAGCCTTTTGGGAAACTGCTGACAAATTCCACATGACAAGCCTTCCACAAAATGTGAGCGAAAGAGCCACGATAAGATGAAGAGTTCAAATAAAATCCCCAATTACACACAAGCATCGAGTCAGTGCTGAGGCCTCAGAATTACCAGATTCTCAAGGGACTAAGTAAAAGCAGCAAGTGAAAACCTGTGCAGTTTTATTTAGATAGCCTGTGGTAATGGAGTTTTTAATGTAGCATCTGTATCAAATTGTTTCTCTGAGTGGTCAGCATTGTCTTACTGGTCTCCTATAGTCAACTTCAAATTTAATTATCTCCTAACTGGACAGCAGAATTCTTTGTAAATGCATATTTCTCTTGTCAGTCACTGCACTGTGCAATGCAGCTGACCCTGAGCTAGGGTTGCATTATTTGCCCCTAGGAGCGTTTGTAACCATAGAAGACTGCCTCAATCAGATTCAGGAAATGCATATTTACTTCAATACCCAAAATTTTCCATCATCAAAGCTCTTCCAAGACTCCTGTGACAATCCTGTGGGTGCTTTTGTCTTTAATGATATCTAACTGGTCACCTAACTAGTACCTCATTAGCCACATACCTGTCGTGTCCCTGCTCCCAGACTGCAGTTCAGTTCCTGCCACTTTTCCTTAAAAGATGTGCCAGGAAAGGACTTCTAAAGAAATATTAGCACCACTGGAGTTTCCCAGGCCCTGTGTGAGGCACTGGAGCAGCAGCCCCAAGAATTCCTGCCACACAGCTCTGCTCCTGCCAGTGTCACACACAAGGACTCATTATGCCAAGGGCCCTAACTGGGAAAGTGAAGGGCAGCCAAAAGTTCTTGAAAAGCCTCTGTTCCCAGCATTTTACTTTGTATCCCATTTCCAAAACATTGAATTTTAATGTCACTGTGCTAATCCCTTCATACATAACTGTTCAGTGTAGAGCCAAGGAATCAATCCTAATCTTTGTTGGTAAAGAATGAAAAACTGCATTCAGGGCTGACTGTTTACGTGATAACAAAGGTTGCACAAAGCAGATGCCTTTCCACAGGCTGGCTCAGCAATCCCCACAGCAAGGTGGGAGCAGAGGGGCTGCTGATGTTTGAGCTCCCTGTCAGTATAATGAATTAGAGTTGAAGAAAGGAGAGCAACAGGAATTTTTGAGTGCAGGTAGAGGAAGCATTAACATGACTGAGCTGAAGAGAAGGACTCTATTTTCTTGGCTGCTTGTTCTCCAGGACAGGAGACAGAGCAGCATCCCTGCCAGCTCAGGCAGGGCCATCCTCTGAGCCTCCGCCCAGCCAGAAAAATCCAGGAGCCCTCCAGTGGCCAGAGCTGTCTCAGACCCTGACACAGTTCCCGCTCCCTCGATTTACCTCCCACCTGCAGAACTTTAATGGAAAGATGCGCTATTTTTACCCATTTTGACACTGTTGATGGATGGAGTCGCTGGCAGGAGTCAAAAGGCTGCTATTTTCTTGGGGCTGCTCCTTGGCTTTGAAACTGCCTTGTCCTGTTTTCAAATAACCCAGATCTTTTTACTAATCATGCAAGCTGGAATGTATTGCCTTAGCTGGACTTTTGGGAAATTAGAGAAGTGATTTATTCTCTGATTGTTTCAATAAAAAATAACGAAGTGACACTGGCAGAAAGCCTGAGCACGCCAGTAGAATTTTAAGTTTGCACACTTAAGTATTGCATGAGGTGAACATGTACCCTCAGAGTCACCAAACTACCCTCTGGAGTTTACTGTGCATTCTCTTGATACAAATTCAATTCTGTTTCCATTTAAATGCAAAGAATGCTTTTGTTCTGTAGGTTAAGGGAACAGGTCTAGAAAGAAGACTGAACACTTCAGAGTGTACAAGAAGACCTGTGGGGCACTCAGGGGTCAGCATCCCACTGACCTTTAATAGCACATAACCAGCATTTGAGGAGGAACAGTGGTGTCTCTTGACATTCCTTTGCAGGTACGATTGTGCCTTCCTCTGCCATACCCTCAGATATTTTACCAGGTTACTTAGGAAGCAGGGCCTTACCCTTTACAAGACTGTACTTGCTGAGACAACACACCCATAGTATTGGGATGAAAAGAATCCAGCTTCAGCAGATCTTATCAAGGCTTGGGATAATCTCAGGCACAATGAAATGAATGGGAAACTCTCACTTCTTTCACCGAGTGAAATTTATTCTTCTTTCTAGAGATTCAAGGAAATAAAAAAAGGCTGTATTAAGGGAAAGCAAACCTTGTTCCTACCAGCCAGCCCTTTATTTAATGTTATTTTGGCAAGTGCATTGTCTAACAATCAGGGACATAATTACTGCCCAGGGTTTTGCATGTCTGTGTGCAAACTCCAGCGTTCCTGCATTTCTTTCACAAAGCCATGGAACTCAAAGGCAAGGTGTCCTCCTTCAGACAGCCATCAACTGGTAATGATGTGCATTTACTGAAGGACTTAGGGAAAAGCAGAAGGTGATGTTCAGGTTTTTTTCCACATCTTGCTGCTGCATTACTTTCAGTAAAACACCCCACAAATAGTTTACAGATTAGAGAGGTAATATCTGTGTTCTCACTAGAACCACCTGTGGGTGGTTAACTCTTCCAGAGGAATTGACTGACTAAGACAAATTTATGTGTGGCTGTAAAGAAGCAGTTACACCTTTCCACCTAAGTACACGTTCCAGCTGTAGTATCACAGCTGTCTGGGACACCCTTAGATCTCATTCTCAGCCACATTCTCAGTTCACGCTGATTTTTCACTGCTTTACTAAGCTATAGACTCAAACTGATGTCTCCTGTTTAACAGCAGATGAAGGATGACACGCTGCTCCCTATATAAACATCAGGCTGGATCCAATGCTGTTCATCTGTGTGAGCCTTGCTGGACAGCCTGTTTTCTGTTTTCCAACTAGCCCAAAAATTTCCTGAGGGGCCCAAATTTCATCATGCAAATGATGGATTTTCTTTCACCTACACAGAGTCACCTAACAGAGTTAATCTCATTATTTTGGAAAAATACTTTTAAGAATGACAGTTGCTAAGTAAACACATTTTAAATCCAGAAAACTGTTGCTGTATTTTTGATACAAACATTACTTATCAGTTTCTTTTAGCTGAGAAAGACTAACAGATCACTTCCACTCTCCTTACTTCAAATCCAAAATCAGCCTCATGAAAATCTCTGATTTTACACCAAGGCTGAATTTGCTTTTTTATTCTTTGAGACTGCAGAGAGGCTAGAGAAGTATAACAGGTATTTTGGCCCACAACAATCCATATCTGCCATACTTTTCTCATTAATTGCTATTTTATTAATTGGTTAATTTTGGTCCAAAGGACACATTGACATAACCACAAAGACTCAGAAGAATTGTCTCTGCTATAGAACTGACTTAAGTATTCTTAATATCTGAAATGATTTTTAAGCCCTTATTTCCCAAAACCAAGGAAATGCAATTCCTATTTCAGTAATACATCTTTTAGCTCTGCAGAAGAATATAAGTGTGCTATAAATAAGCTATAGCTCTTTCCTACTTTATAGCCTGCAAAGATTAGCTTTCTGCAGAGATTACTTGCTATGAAGTAAATATACTGGTGCCCTGCTGATAAGTCCATTATTTCTTTATAGCTGCAAATAAAGCCTGTCTCCCCCTCTAGATACCTTTGACAAGCTCTTGAAAACATGCCTTGCACAGACACTGCCAGTGAGACACTTACAGTACTGCCCCAAGGGTATTCAAAATATCTGTACTCTCAAAAGTGCTCCCAAAATCTCAGCTGATCCCTGCTCTTCCCAGCCTGGAAATGAGGATGGGGGATTCACAAACCCAGCCAGATGTCACCAGCAGTGGGAAGGGAGTTCCAAAAGTGTGCAGCCCTTTCCAAGGGAGCCTTTCCTGGAGACCCAATTTTGAAAGAAACACCTCGGTGGATCAGGACCGTGACAGCAGCTCACGCTACGTGTCATGAGTCTGTAACCCCAGTAATCGTTGGTTCTGCTCCAGTTACGGACTCCAGCACACACACAAGGAATCCTTTTCCATTGCCCTTGGTGCAGTTGGGAAAGAAACACACAAAGCTCGCCAAGAGACTAAGAAACATCAGGACAGGTGGTTCTTGACAGCAATTCTGCAGAGGCATCTCTGATGCAGGACCAGAGCTGCTACATCTGGAGTTTGTCAACAGACAGCAGATATATTACAAAAGAAAAGTGGAATATATCTTTTTAGTGGTAAATTGTGAAATTCATTTCACATGACCAGGGGCTGCGAGAGCATTAAGGCACATAGTGCCTAAAAGCCTGAGGTGTCTCCTGCAGTGCTCATGGGCTTGAAAAGATCTTCTTGGATGTGGATGTTGGAGTGGAAAACCAATGTTCTGAAGAATACCATCAGTTTGCTGCATACACCTGTGGCCAGCCTGGGGCTTTTCTGCTACAGGGGGAGTTCCACACAAGGCATTGAGCTGACTGTATAACCTAAGTTCCTAGGAATAGCAAGAGGAAAACCAGAGGGGCTGCTGAGGTTCCATGGCCCGTGGATAGGCTGTGATGTGGTGTACCATCCCGCAAAAGAAAGGTTTGGCTGTCTGGAGCTGCTGTCATTCAGGACTCCAGAATTCCTTCTATTTGATTGCTCTCAGGAGCACAAAATGTAGCTGATAGAGCTCCAATATCTGAGGATGGGAACAGGGCCAGCAGTTCAGCCATCCTAAACATGGGTGTCTTCATTTAACAGGCAGCCATTAACCCATCTCCCAGTGATATCAGCCATCCCCTTGCTTTCTCAGCAACTTGAAAATGGGATTTTTGGTTCCAGTTCTTTGAGTAGCGTCCATATGCTGAGAAGGAGAGGGAAGCTGCAAGTAAATGCTGTGATTTTTCACTTTTTTAACATGGAAAAGCTCTGCATGCCAAGAAACGTCCTCTTTGTACTTGTTCAGACAAGTTGCTAATGTCTATATCGCAAGATTCAAGAGATAAAATAACCTCCTTTCTGTGTGCACATGTGGGAAGGAGGAGGGCCAGCAGAATGTAAATTTTGACTCTGTTGAAAGCACAGCCCTTTGGGAATAACTTCCTGCCCTGCTCAGCTGCAATGAGGAAGCACTGTCGGAGAGAAGAAACAGGAGGATCTTTGTGAGGGCTGCCTTTCCCCCTCTGTGCCTGTCGATATTCAGCAAGTCCTTCCCCACAGTCTTATTGGCTGGGTTGGAGTGATCTGTTTTCCAAAGGGGTGGGAAAGGACAGCTCTTTATTTTAAACATATGGTGAAAATGCTGAATATAACGTTGGGAATTTGCAGCTGGGAACCAGATAGAAAGAAGGATATGAATTATAAAAAAGAAAACCCAATAATGAAATCATAGCTCAAAAAGAGGGGGAAGAAATAAGCAAAATCTTTGCAGCTGGAATAGGGCAGGAAGACAGAATGGATTCGCACGTTCAGTTTATTTATTAATCCAAAATGAACTGCAAACAATACCTGGAAGTGCAAATGTGCAGCCAAGCAGTGGAACGGTGGGCAATGGTTGTACAGAACATTTTTTAAAGATTAGTCACTTTAATATGCCCATATGTATCTTCAAAAAATGAACCAGATTCTCTGTGGGTGTAAAAGGCAGCAGTTCATAGAACTCAATTATTTATACTAGCAGAGACTCTATCTCATGTTTCTCCTCCTGGCAAACACCAAAGTATAAAAACTTGACAAAAACACACATAGAGCAGCAAAGTGGGGAAGAGCAGACCTTGCAAAAAGTGCTTCTCTTCTTGCTAAAAATACATATTATGATTTCTTTTCAGTTTAAAAAGATTTTGCTCTAGAAGTCTACTTTCTCCAAGCTAATTTTAGTGGTTCCCACACATCACAACACTAAACATTTGTGCCAGCCTGCCCATTCTTAATGGGGGGAGGGGG
>VXBA01001039.1:343433-414766 GCA_013399895.1 Serilophus lunatus | reverse complement strand
AAATCTTGGTGCCGGCGTGGCGTGGGTGGGGGGGGGGGGGGGGGGGGGGAGGGGATTTATTTGCTTTCAAGCAGTCACCAAGGTGAAACCTATCTGGCAATATTCAGCACAGTGAGAAAAGAAAACCAGCTCTGATGCTCATATATATCCATATATATATATATATAATCTGTCCTAGTGTGGGTTTTTTGCTTTTCACTATTTTCCCACATAACAGCCTATTTTTCCCCTGCATTTTTTAGGAAAGAATTTTAAAAGGTAAAGTAGACATGTTAAGCTGTGAATAGAGTGTGTTCCATTGTTCTTGTCTGTCTTCCAAGAGGGACAGTAGATAAGGAATTGTTAATCAATAATTTGATCAAATGCTAAGCCATAAACCTGTTTCTTTTACAACCCAACAGCACAGAACTGGAATTATACAGATGTTTGAGAAAAAAAAAAATCTCAAAATTGAGAAAAAAATGGTCACATCCTTATAAAGGACAATTAACACTGAAGCAACCTTCCTACTGAACTTGGGACTTGTGTGCCAATTTTTACCAAGCCACACAATGACTCAAATTCACTTCCCATTTATAGCTATGCAAATGCATCTCAAGTATAAGGAATTAAATATAATTTCAAAATAAATCTGGACTAAAAGAAAGATGTTAGATTATGATCTTGCTTGAGAAATCTACATTACAACCTGAGAGAAAGAATTCTTCTAAGGAACTCTGACATGGTATTTGGACAGCTGTTCAATAACAGCATAAACCCCTGATGGTTGAGTCTATTATAGTTTCTCCTCGTGCTTCCAGCTGGCTGCTGCCTGGTCTGAGGGGAACTGAGACATGAGCCAAGGATACACATTGCTCTGTGCAAGATGTCAGAGAAAGGAAAGGCTGAGAGCCAAACCATCCTCTCTGCTTCTAGGTGCCTTGGGGTGGAATTCACACAAACACTGGCCAGAACTAGAATTCTATAAGGAAATGCAGACACAGATGTCATACTTCTAGGCATGTGGTCCAAGACCACTGCAATCTTTCCATGGCTCTTCATTCTTACACCCTAATGGATGACCAACCTCCTTCTGCAGATAAGGTTTTGACCTCTCTGTGGAAAGCCCAGCTATCCAAGCTTGCCAGGCCTCCACAAGGGAAAACTGGCTTAGATCTCCTCATGGCAAACCTGGACCCTGAGTCCACAATAGGAAAGTGTTGTGATAGATAAAAGCTCATTGATGTTTAGACGTACATAACATAATGTCATCGGGTGGGGTTAAACCATTGGGAAGGAAAGGTCAATTCATGCAGCTTGTTGGAAAACAGAATTAGAAGCATGTTTTATGCGAATATATAAATCTATTACAGTCAAAACTGCGAAAACAGATTTTATCTGTTGTTTCAGGACAATGCAGAAAAAAGCTGAAACATATTTCACTGTAAAACAAAACAATTTTGTGTTTAAAAGACCAAGCATTTTTTCTTCATCAAGATTTCTGAAATGCTAGCATTTTGTTCTAATCTCTAGTGTAACCAGACTTCACAATTTCTAAAACTTTCAGTGAAAGAAATTCTGGTTTTGCACAACTTCAAAATTTAGGCTGCCAGTTCCTTAAGTGTTTTACAGTCTCTGCAACTGTAATGTAAGAGAAACAAGACAGAGTGTAAGAGAGCCTCCTGCCTTATTCCTCGGCCCAGTCTGGCAGCAGAGAATGGCTTTCATTTCTAATAACACTGCTACCATGTGAAAGAATTCAATATTGCTTCAATCCCTCAGCCTCTTTTATATAAAACCCTGCAATATTGGGGATGCACAGAGACAAGCAGCACAGTCTTTATTTGACTCCTCTAGACTACACATACATTTTAATGTCACGTGTTAGCAGCAATTGTATATTAAACTTCAAAATTATTTTGCCTTAACCGTGAATAAGGGTTTGTGTAGACACTGAGGATGTCCAGCAGCTGATCCAAGAGCTCTGCACAAGAACCTTCCCCTTCCCCTTTGCTCACCAGGCTGATTTATTCAGAATTCTGCTCGAATGCATTTGCCTGACGTGGAGCCCCTGCGTGATGCCTTCATCTCTAATCAGTGTTCCACAGAACCTGCTCTCCTGTCTTATCACCCAGAAGGGGGTTTCCAGTGAAACAAGAAAGCATGTCAAGTAAGCACTTCCCATAAATCAGGAGGGATTTGACATGCTCCATATGGAAAGCTCCTCCTTCATTTACATGTGTCAGATGAGGTCTTGTGAACAATTTCTGTCAGAAGCCCCACCCTGGGCACGAGCCCCTTGCTGTCCTGCAGGAACTGCAGTGACACTGCTCAGGAATGGTGCTAGGGGAACTAATCCATGTTGTGCAATGCAGACTGTGCCTACACTGCCACTTCAGTGTTTTATATAGAATTATTTCTGTTCCCTTGTAGGCAAATTCCAACTAACATTTTGCTGGAGCAATTATTAGATTTGTTACAGTCTAGAAAAAAGTCATGGGAGTTCTAATTTTTTGTTCCTTCAAAATTTTTTTACCATTAATGAATTTTCCAACCTACTCAATTGCTCCCACAAGCAATTTTTATCTAACTAAGCTCTTTTTTAAGGATCTACATTTCCATGTCCTGTTTTGCATATTTGCTTTAAGGGAGTGTTAGATTAATTTTATCACCAAAAACCTCAACAGAACCAAAAGGACTGCACACACACAAGGATGGCACACTGGCCTGAGGGTGCTGACACACACCTAATTTATATAGTAGATGTCATGTTCTGTGGGAAGGACACCAAGAAAGACTCCAAACTGGAATGCAGCCACACACACATCCCTGTCTGGAGGACAGTCCAGTCATTTAGACAGAGGTGTAGGAAAATGTACTCTGACTTCAAAAGTTCCCCTTGAATTTAGTTCATTCTATTAATATTAATACACAAGGCCCTGGATAGAAACTATACGATTGCTTTATCATAATCCATTTTACTCTGCTAGCAACAAAGACAATAAACAAGTGAAACTCCACCTTGCAAGATAGAGAAACTAAGAGTTGATTTCATTTCCTTCTCATAGTTTTTCTGTGAAGCATCCTTGGTTTGCACAGATCTCTATCACCCCGCAGCATAATTCTCTGTTCTTATGCAATTGGTGCTAAAGAAGCCACATCTAATGCTTTTCTTCTCTTAGAACATCTGCTTCCTGCATTTATTTGCACCTGAAGAAATACACTTCCCTCATATACAGAAAAGAAAGAGAAATAAAAGAAAGAAAACAGAAGTGCTAGATATAAAATGAGACCATAAGCATTTAAAATCCAACTGTGGACAACTGCTGCTTTAATTATGGCAGGAACCACAGGGCACAATTCTGTGCTGAGTTAAACAAGTACAGTTTAGAATGTCTAAGTGACACCTCTTCCCCTTAAAAATCTCTGACTCTAAACCTTCCATTTTCTGCTCTCACTCCACACTTCAGAATTCAGGCTGAGGTAGCACATCAGGTGAGACCCAGTGGCTAAAAGGAAGAATACAACAGTTATAGTTTTGAAGTTTCATCATACTGAGGGTGGCATATTTCTGAATAGTGTATAGGTAAGTAAGAAATATTAATGATGCCATTTGAGAGATCAGTGTTGGGCCTGGACTGCTTGTAGGATGGCTGTGATGTTTGCTGGGGAGCAAGGTGTAGTGTTCAGATGATGGAGGAATTAATGAGTTGGCAGAATAAAAGCATGAATCAAACCAACCCAGCTAATGAAGAAAGAACAGTTTTTGAAGTTAGTAAGAATAATAGATACCATGTGAAACGACTTGTATAGTCATTCACTGAAATTAGAATACCTCAGGTAGGAGAGGAAGTTTTTCCATCTTCATGAGATGATTAGCTGGTTAACCCAGAAGGCCTTGGTGAACATCTGCTCCACAAACAGCTTTACATCACAGGATACAAAATAATCCCTAAAGCCTTGTAACTCATTCCTATATTAATGTCAATACCACAGACAGAACACTGAAGGCTGATGTTTGATTCTTTCTGTGCAATGAGCCAAAGATGTTGTGGGAGAGTGTCTTGTGCATTTTGGTATTTTTATTTTAAAGTATTCACTAAAGAGCTGGGCAAATACTCAAAGAATATAAAAAGAAAAGACAGGATAGCAAGAAAAACCTTCTGTGTTACTTGTGAAACTTGCAGATCCCAGAAACGTGTGGAGGATGACTCTCAAAGCTCATTTGTGAAGTTTTGTTGTTAGACTTTACAGGGAGCATCCTACGTAGAATTTTCCATTCTGGCATAAGCAGCATAGAAAATACATAAGTTCTGAATTTAGAGGAGCCCAAATAAACAACTAGAGCAGTATAAAACAACAGGATTTCAATGTAATTTCTTTAATAAATGCAGAAAAAAATTCTTGACATAGCAATAACCAAAATCAGATAGCAAATAGAATTAAAACTTACTTTAGGGGAGAAAAAAAAAGCAAAAATTACCTACAGATTTAGTTTCAGATTATAGAAGGAAGATGACAGCCCAACCTAATTTGTTTGCTCTGCAGTTCAAAAACAAATTTGCAAGTGTCTGCTATTTCCCACTCCCTGGGTGGGTACAGTGCACCTGAGCTAGTTACACAATGAAGGTTGATGCTTCTCCCTTCTCTTGATTTAGGCCTTTGGCAGAAGCTCTCACGCTTAAAAGCATCTGCAGAGCACACCTGGTGTTCCAGCAATGCAGCTCTGTTCTGAGCTATTTTCCACTCCAGTTTTCCAGTCTCAGCATGCCAGCTTCTGCTTCAGGACCCTTGTTCTTTTTAGATGGGAATAGGTAAGAGGAACCAAATTTCACAAGTCACAGCCCATCTTCTGCCCACCTCTGTGTGCAGGGGGGTTCTGAATGAGCACAACCCGGCCCAAATGCCTTTGGTGTAGGTTTTGGTGCACCATCAAAATCGTCCCTCTACACCTTTTTTTATTTTTTTTAACATAATTAATCTTTCTTCTTTTTTTTCCCCAGAGTGTGTTTTCGGCTATGCTGGTGCAAAAGAAAGCACAAAGAGCATCATTATGATAAGCACTTTGCTGATAAACGGCTCCTAAACAAGTGAAATACCATAATGACAGACTCTTCAGATGACAGAGTGGGGAACCAGAAAACTACTTATAAGGCAGCCTTACACTGCGAAAGCTCATTTGTTCACCTGCAAATCCTCTGGCACAGAGTTATGAACTGTTGGAGGGAAATGAATCAGTCTCACAGGGAGCCGCAGTAATTTGCTGAACACAAGAGAAGAATGTAGCTGCAGGGTAACAAGGTAGAGGGGGAATCTTAGAGTTCCCCAAGTTCTGTTTAAGTTACAGCCATGAAACTGCTTTGTCAGGGACCATGAGTGGCCAGGAACTCACATTTATTGAAAAGGGGATGTTGTGATTCCTCCACAGTCTTCCCCCTGCTCTCAGGGTTGTTTATAGCATCAGCATCATCTTTTTGTTAAGCTGGCACCTGTGGAAAGGGCAAACGTGTGCTTTTATTGCTATTTCACGCCAAACTCAGAACTCAGCAGGCAAAACACGATCCTTTTTGGGCAATTTTCAGACCTAAGACAGGCAGTAATTTTATTTTTTTCCTAATAGTGCATATTTTCCTGTTTGCACGTCACTCCCCAAATGTTTCTGATAAAGGCAGCAGCCTCACATTTGTGACAATCATAACGTGGTAAAGAATATTCTGTGATGCTGAGGAACAAGAATATCTGTGAGGCTGGAGAAGTGCAAAAAGAAAACAGCTCAACACTCCAGGGAGACTGATACTGAGCTATTCACAAAGAAGGTGAGCATCAGGGAAGCTGCTTGGATGTGATTCAAGAGAGGCATGGTGCCCAAACAGAACTCCCCGACTTCCAGGGCTCCTAACAGCAATCTCTGCAGAGCTACTCTTTTGAACAGCAGAAGGGATGAAATTAATTATAATTACAAAGAAATGAGAAAGATTCTGTAATGCTGTAGTATTGATTAGGGTGTGCTCTGCTTCTGTAGGAGTCAAACCACCACAGATGTTGGTATGGAATGATTTGTTACTTATTAATCTGAGCAGAAAGCTATTTAAGAGTTACAAATCAGAATACATTAGTTTCTCATTCCTTTGAGTTGCAGCCTGCTTTTGAAAATTATCTGAAGTTCTCTTTTGATTGAAGGCATTCTGCCTTCAGCAGACAGAATAAGTTTATGTAGAACAGAAGGTGCTGAAGGTGGGTGTATTTGACTACTACAGGAATTGGCAGATAATAATGACTTTCATGAAGGATTTGTCAAATTCAAGGTGGTACTTGTTAAAGTTTGTTGTTCCTGTGAACCTTCTAGAATAACAGAATATCTAGCTGTCAAAAAAAACCCTCTATCTATTTGGATCCCTTGAATTTAGGGAATAAGAGAATCAAAACATCACTCTTGTGGTTAGAATTTTTCCCTTTCCTACTTTAACACAATTGCTTTTCCCTTTTCAGACAAGAAGCCATAGTGGGTAATAATCAACATTGTTCAATTATTTACATCAAATAGTAACTTATAACTGTGATTTAATGAGAGTATAGTTTATATTGCTTTGTTACTGGCTCCTGAGCAATCTTAACTTACAGTGCTAATAAGGAAAATAGCAACTAATACCCTTGACATCATTAGAGAATTTTACCTGTGACTGCATTAAAATCAGGCTTTTACTTCATGTTTCTAAGTCAAAGTTTAAAGAAGTAAAGAAAATATGTGCAGAGCAAAATTGATTCTAGCCTGGTTGTATTCACTCTACCCTGGGGTATATTTATACCAGATTTGAAGCTGAAGCATTGACAAAAGAGCTGATGTGGAGAAAAATAAATTTGTGATGTCTGCAGTTCAGGAAAGAACTGACAGCTGTCAGTATGAATTTTTCATGTCATTTTAAAAATAATTAAAGATTGGTTTCCCTGGTGGAAAGCAAAATAAAAAGGTTTCAGTCTTGGAAAAGCTCTGATGGATATTTATCTGGGGGGGTGGTGGGGAAGGAAGCAGAGGAGAAGGTTGGTTTTTTACCCTGTATACCCTCGGGATTAGCAGTTTCTGGTCTGCCCTTGTGTGTACTTAACTTGAAAACTCTCATTCAAATTCTGAAGTGCTGGATTTTTCTCTCAAGATAAACCTGTGAAGGAAAGCTTTTAGGGGCAGAGCACTAGAGAGGAGTCCTCAAGCTCTAACAGAGCTGAGAGAAGAGATTTCAGCCTGTTCCCTAGGGGTGGTATATCAAGCCAGTCTCCCACCATCAGAGGAGACTGTGCCTACACAACAACCAAAAACTTCCCTTTTAGCTCCTACAACAGACTTCCGGCCTTCAGCAAAAAGAGAACAGAGGTTGTAAAACCTGAAATGCTCCTGCAACGATAGAAAGCAGAGGAATCAAGGGCAGTGCCCATGTGCCCACAATTGCTCATGATTGTTTTAAGGATTAAGGGGATTAAATTAGAAAATTGAGTTGAAAAACCTGATAGTTAACATCTTCTACTAAACGTACTCCAGACAACTCTGAGGGGGAAATTTATGTTCAAGGACAAGTTAGCTGGCTGCTGTGAGCTTAAAGCTTGACCACAACCAGATGAAATGGTCTCCATTCACCCACCTGCACTGCAGTGCCAGAGCTGCTGGAGCAATGAAGCCCCTGCCCCGAGTGCAGAGTCCTTTAAGGAGCTCTTTGCAGCACCCTCAGCACAAACCATCCTTATCTGCTCAATTTATGAGCCTGCTTGAAAAGCTCCTGCAAAACTCAGTACACTCTCAATATTCCATTTGAAATGCTCGTAACTCAGCCCAAGGAAAACCAATTTTCTCCAGACAACTCAAAAGCCTTTCTTTTTGGTAAAAGCAATTTCCAAGCCATATTTCAAGTTTCCGCTCCTATTGGTTTTGGATGTAAAAGTGTTTAAAAAGCCACTCTGTCTATAGATATAGATGCATCTAAAAATTACACGTATATATTTTACTTTGATATAGAGATTTTCCAAGCTCTCAGTTTCATCAGATACAGGAACAGCTGAATGGCTTTCGCTCAGGACTTTCCAGGCAAACCAAAATTACCGTGGGTTTCAGGAAAAGACAGACTGAAATATTTAGGAATCAAAGGTGAAACAGCAGAAAGAAATCAACTCCAGAGAAAGACATGGAAATCTTAGAGTTGTTTGTCTTCCTTTCCATAGACCACCAGGGTCCCTAGAAATCCTACACTAAGCCTGTACCAGTCACTCTGCAGGAAAACTCACATTTAGAAATAATTCTTCCTCAGTGACAATCTAAATATACACAGCTAATGGCATGGGAAGGAACTGAAATGAAATTGAAATCCTAATAAATCATCCAACACCATATAATTCAACAGTTCAGCCACAAATAAAATCCAAGCCTCCAGCCTAATTTTCCTATATTTTAAATCAACATAATGCCGTTTCTCACTTCGCTGTTTGTTTGTGCAGCAATCTTTCAGTTACTTCTAATGTGCTACAGCCTTTGTTGACAGAATAGCCAATGTTTCACTGTCTTACACTTCTGTTGTTTCCCTTCATTTCCAAGTAGTAATTTCATTTCTGGTAGTAATGGATTCAACCACAGGCAGACAACTGATTTGAAAACATATTTTGCTTCATTTCTGGAAAGGTTACAGAGCTCAACTCCATTGCCTCTCATATTGTAACAAACAAGATCTGATGGAGAGAGATCAGGCCCCACACAGATGATTTCTGGCTTTTAGATACTGCATTAGAGTAGGATGAAAAATAAAATGTTGTTATCTCTGAACATTTCGGAGATATACTGTTTTTTCAACTTTTAGTATGCACAGAAAGTTGAAAGTCTCAAAAGCTGTTGCAAGCCAAACTCTCACGCACTTTTTGAGTAATTGGAAAATTTTCAATTTTAATTCAATCACTGTACACATACCACTGCTTTTGTTTACATCACCTAACATTTCAAAACTAGAATTTAATCAACTAAAAAAAATAAACACCCAGCGTGGTCTTTCATTGTGGAGATTACAATTTGTTCTCATAAATGGAAAGTCTTCTGATGGCTAAAACCTTCTGCCTTTTTTTTTTTTTCCTATTCCCTTAGTTTCAACAAACTTCAATGACATCCAAGCAGTTGTGCCTCCATGTCACTGGGAGATTCTGCAACATGGGTCATCATACTGCAACTAAATTGATGCAATATATGGAGATTTCCTTGCTCTGCCAATTGAACAGACCCTTCATATTATTTCAGTGTTTCCTGGATGTAATAACCACTGCCACATGCAAACACCAGGCTAATGACCAAGTCGGGATTTTACATCTGCAAACCAATGGCAAATGTTCAGGAGTTAAGCCCCATAAAGTGTAATAAAGCTTGGGACAATATCAGAAGCAACAGCTTGGTTTTCTTATTCTTAAAACTTCCTACAGGGCCTGTGGTCACTTTGACAGCTGATGAAATATAAACCTAAGCAAAACACATCACTACTTGCATATGTTTGAGAAGAGTAATTTATCAGAAACACAATAAACTCCAGCTGGGAATAGGAAGGACATACTTCTCTCGAAGGTCATTATAACTTGGAAGTTAAATTTCAGATTTTTTTTTCTAGCACAACTAGAATATACATTGGATCAAATTATTTTTGGTATGTCCATGAATCATTCAGATTTAATGGAGTTTTATCAATTTGTATCAACAAAGGATTTATGCCATTGGCATGATGCCCTCATAGGTTCCCAAACTGCTTCTATTTACAAGTGTTGGAATATTCACTGTGGTTATTGCATCCTTTAGAAACCTTGCAACATGTCTTGGCCTCTTGGATACACAGCCATGCAGTAGCATTTCCTTCAGGCCAAAGACAGACTCTGCTGAAAAATAACTAGAACAGCTGTAAAATCTTGCCCTACAGCTGAAAATGAGTATTTCTCAAAGACCTACCTTCAACACACCAAGCCAAACTGAATTAGTGGTCATGTCTGTAATGGTATCCAAGGTTTCATTGCACCAGGACCACACCTATCCCTTCTTAAAGGCCAAACACTTCTGCATTTAGACTGACAGCATTTTACAGATATTAACTTCAGAGAAAAACTTGTTAAATGTCTCAGGAGGTTTTATGTTCTTTTCAGCTCCACTTTTATCTTTTTGATTATTTCTCAGGTTTTCTAATGTTCTGTTTTACTTCTTCAGAATATCTTGAAACCAAATACATCACAATGCACATGCAAATCAGTATAAAATGTTAGACAAGAAAACACCTTCTGCACAGTACAGCCAACTGTGTATGATGCAGCTTCAGTTAAAAAGCAAAGGGATACTGCATGCATGATGCTGTCATGTTGCTTGGTAAAGCTAAGGCTTGGTGGCATTTTCACATATAAACTTTGCTTCTCCTTCTCTCTCCAAAGAATAGCCCAGAAAATGCTGGTTTTCCCAAATTCTGCTGTGTAAAATAGTTGATTTTTTTTTGTTGTTAATAACAATTATTGTATAAACAGGCTGGAACGTTATGCAGAGTGATGCTTTCAAAGGCAGATTTTATTCACCTTGATTAAACTACTTTCAAGGAAGTTTTCTACATTCACATGTAACAGACTGGGCAGCAAAATTTTGAACCTCGTTTTTGCTTCCCAATCTGTGGAGCTTCTATGCCTGCACACAACTGAAGTGAATGCTCAGGTGAGCAAGGACTGCAGGTCTTTTTTTCTTTTGTAATTAAAAAGCAGCCCTACACATACAACAAGAGGATCTCACAAATTTCTTGCAATTTCAAACCTAACACATGCACATAAAAATACCCATCAATGCATCAAAGCATACAGGAATCCACAAAAAAATGGCAAAGTATCGTGGCCTTTTCTGGACAGGTGTCTCTTGAAAATGTTTTCAAGGACTGGTCAGCAAGCCTTATCTATCTGACAGTGCCACCAATGAAATCCTAACTCTAGGAATGGTGTTTACTGGCACAACTCTTGTACATTTTCTGAGTGCCATCAAGTCTCTGGAACAAATAGTGGATCAGGCCCTTTCAAATCTGGGTAACTGGGAATGAATTCCAGTACATAGTCACAACAGAGTAGGAGTGGGGGGTGACTCCAGCCTGATTTTGATGGCTGTGCAAACTGATGGATGAACATTCCTGGTGATTTCTGCAATACCTGACAATAAGAGGAGCTCTGCACCAGTAGAAATGACACCCTTTTACACCCTTCTGAGTGTATTGCTCACCAAAGAGCACTTTCAGCTCTCAGTATAGCCAGCTGCCCAGTGTAAATCATAGATGGGCTCTTCCTGACCTAATCACACTGGTTTAAACAGGCAGGCTATGCTGGAAAAGCCTTCTCTTAGTGCACTTGTTGAGGAGAGATCAATGGGACTGACATTTGTGAGAGCAAAGATAAAGCTGGAAGTCAGGAGCAACAGATCAAAACATGCATCAGCAAACCAGAACATGACAAAAGTATTTTCTTCCATGCTGCTTCATTCCCTGTCCAGAACTACAGATTTACATGAGATTTTGTCTACAGAACATAGGAAAGCGGGACCTTTAATAAATACTTTAATTTTATCTGTTCAGAGTTGGAACTTCCTGCTGGAAGAGGCAGGAAAGGAGAAAGACCGATAGAGAAAGAACAATGAAATTTCTTCGAGTTTTCACACTCAAAGCTACTACTAACATCTGGGTGACTGACAGCAAAGTGAGAGAAGTGGCAGCATATCCTTTAAAGACAAAACATTGCATAGCCTACTGAAACGGTATTTTAGTGCTACTACTTTTCTTACTTGAAAAACAGGATTGACAAGTGTCTGTAAGTACACAAATCAAGTAAGAGGAAAGACTGATGTTCAAGAAAATACAAATCGTATTTCCATCCTGGCTCCATTTTGAAGTGTTTCCACTTGAGAGCAGGAACTTCAGCATGAAGCAGAAGTCAGGCCCCTGGTACTCAAAATCCAAGTACCTTTTATAGGCTAAACATACAACTGGTTTAGGGAACAACAGAATCCTTCACTTGCATGAAGTGGGCATGCTATAGGTGCTTCTAGAACAAATACCTGTTCCCACTGAAGTCAGCAGCAATATTGCCACTGATGTCAGTGAGATTGGGCATAGAACTTTATTTCCCTGCACTTAAAAATTTACCTGCTCTTCTGTGCTTTTTAGCTTCTTATCTTAAATACTATATTGCTCTAAAGAACACAAAAGCATTTTAAAAGCCTCTTCTCAAATTGGTGTCCTGAAAGGGACAAAGCATTCTCCACTCTTTATGGTTAAAACATCACTGAAGAGAGATGTTTCTCAAAAATAATAAATTAGTTCCATTTTTCTAACAGATTAGATGTATTCATTAAAAAGCTCTAAGCTTTCAGAAATGCACATGTATTTTGCATAATCTCTTTGGATGTGCTTTGACAAATTAATAAATAAAGGGTTATGATTTCCTTTCCCCTGTACCTCACAACTAATGTTCTTTTCTGTAAAATACAGCAGTGGGAAAGCACATAGAGAAGCCAAGTGCCTGCTTGCAAACTGTACTGCAGATAGATCTGAGTTCAGCATTCCTGAGTTCCAAGCCACTTCCACACTAGGAATTACCCACTTTCCCGGAACTGCATCACTGGAGAGCACAGAGTAGCAGCAGCAGAATACCAGGTTAACACAATTACTTCTTGTAACCGTGGCATGGTCAGTAGCCCAAGATTTTGGGAAAAGCAGGGAGTGAGTAAACGTGGGTCTCTGCAGGACACCACAAAAATGCAGGCCGGGTTTACAGGAAATCAGTCCAGGTCTCCCAGATCCCAAACTCATGGCACAATTCTTAAAAGAATCTTACTTACACCAGTGGTTTTCTAGAGAGTTTAAAGATTCACATCTCATTGCATTTGGGTGTGTAAGAGCAGTACTTACAGCACTTGGAACTTCTGCTTAGTGCCACTCATGAAATTACCCATGCTGTTAAAAAAGCATGAGCCAGCAGGGAACACTTGGACCCTGATATTTTTCTTTTAAATACTACTTATTTTTAATTGATGGCTTTTAAACACTGCAACAAGCCATACTAAAAATATGAAAGATTTTTTTTTGTCTTCAATACAAATGCAAACTGTTGCAGTTGTATCTTGAGACATGTGATGCCATGCACAGAGCTTTTAAGAGCAGTTTTTTGGGTTAATGAGGTCTCTACTGGAACAAGCTGAGGAGCTCCTAATGGACCATTTTACTAAATGGTCCTTTTTTAATACGAGAAGAAATAAATCAGATTTCTCTTTCCCTTGGCAAGCTTTAAGCATCTACCCTTTCATCATTTGTTTTTCTTGATCTCTTTCTAGCTCCCTCTCCATATCACACAACAAAAGCCTTTGGTGTCCCAGAGCTGTACCATGTCAGACACCACAGAATTCACACTATAAGCTAATTAATTCACTGGGCAAATTGTCCTGCTGTGCCATGTAAAAATATAGAGTATCCCTTTTTTTTGTACAGCATTGCCAAAAACATTGTGGCAGACACCTCAATATTCATTTTTAGTTACTGTGGTTCCCTTTGTTTGCCTTTAGTGCTTTATCACATCCTTGTTGAAACCCTTAGCACTGTGGGTGTATATATATGCATATAGATTTTGTAACTATTTTTAATTTTTAGCTGAAACATCCAGTACCTCTTAGTGTAGAATGTTATAACTTTAGCACAAGTCCTGAAGAACTTGACAACTTATGAGAAACCACTTTAAAGTGTGAGTTTGTCCCACTTCATCCCATGGCTAACAAAAACCTGAGAGGCTTAAGAGCAAAGCTGAAAAGTATTTTGCTTGCAAAACAACAGCATAACGTCTCATACACTGGCAAAATCACTCACTGGAAGAAGACAGCAAGAGTGCTGGCAGCACACTCCCACCAAAATAAGAAAAAAGGACTAGTCAGTACTTTCAGATTAGTTTTAAAAGAAGGATATTTTGCATTAATTTGTTTGGAAAGATTCTAGAAAACTCTGCAAAAAACTCAAATATCAGATTCTTCTGAGAACACCACCAAGGACCAGCAGCCATAATCGTTCCTTTCTTCTTGTGCTGTCCCACCCTTCTTTTCTGCTTAAGTGCCAATGCTCCCCCTCTGTTAATTCCACTTAGTGGATCTTCAGTTGTTACACAAAATGCTTTATTTGTCCCAGATTTTAAACTTATCATAGTTTGAAAAGTGAGACTAATTAAAAAATGAGATGAAGACTGTGGTGTTGAAGGGTGACAGAAATGGCAGACCCATCCAAACTGCAAATTCTATATATTGCCAGGGCAGCTGCCAATCCTGGTCAGTCCACATACCTGAACTGGGATGTTCCAACAGGCAGAACTCCTTTTCCCACTGAAAATCCCTGAAGACTCATTTTTAATCTTCTTTTTCAGGCTTCGATTAATTTTTCAATTAGTGGATCCTGGAATTACAAAAACACATCTATTTTTGCATTTATTGATAAGAGTCAGTGAAGTAATTTCTGTCTATCTGCAACACTTTAAGAGCAACTTATGCTCACATGCAGCAGAATCAGGTTTTTCAACTTTGTTAGTCTAAACTATACCTATTAGTAATTATCCAAGAGACACTCAAAATATGTTTTTATGGGATGGGGTTCTAGTTATTTCTTCTAGTTAAGGCAAGAGCTTCTGTGGTCCTGCACAACTTCATGGAGCTTATAAAGTCACTGAAAAAAATAATCTTTAATTCCTAAACAAAGCTTAGTTTGTACATCTAAATTGTTAAACATATTAATTTACCAGTCATAACTTCACCTTATTTTAGGCTAAAACAACTAGTCTCTATAATGATTCACTTGCCTTTAACATTCCCAAATAGTTTTAAAAGCAGGCTTACATTTTTATTGCCTTAGCCAACTTAAAATGAACGAAACTTTCCAGATACCAACTTCATTCACCATCATTTCAAATATAAAAAATATTGCTAATAGTTATACAGAAAAGAGCTACAGCTTTACATAATTGCTGTATGAAAAACAAAAAACATATTCTTTGCTTATTATTCAACACAAATTCTAAGATTGCTGTTGCAGACTACAGGAAAATAGTTTCAGAGGTAAAATTAGACTTAGTCAATAAATGTCAGCTAATACATGGAGTTTAATATTAGAAATAATGCAGAATACAGTCAGACCCATTTCCATCACAATAGAGGTATCTTAAAACATCAGCAGGCAGTTCCAGAGTGACCTCCAGACACAGTAATGCACTCAAAGTAATGTTAGCTTTAATTATGATACACAAGGGAAATACAGGAGAACTGGAAAGAGAGGGAAAATACATTAGCAGTTATATCTCCTACAGTGACTGAAATGAAGGACTCCAAGCACAGTATTTAATCAAGAGAATTCCTCACTAAAGGCACCTGGACAAGACAAACGTGTAGTTTCCCACCTCCCCACCATGTACACAGAGATTTACAATACCTAGAGCTCAAAGATCAAACTTATATATCCCAGGCTGGTTTAGGTTGGAAGGGACCTTGAAGCTCAACTGGTTCCACCCTGTGCCATTGGAAGGGACACCTTCTACTAACCTAGGTGGCTCCATCCTGGCCTTGGACACTTCCAGGGATGGGGCAGCCACAGCTTCTCTGGGCAACCTGTGCCAGGGCCCCACCTGCTTATGATTCTGCACTAAATTCATGGGTTTTACTGACCTCACAGTATTTGTGCCTTTAAAGATCTGGTCAGAAAGCTTCAGTGCATTTTTATTGCAGATGTTATTTTATTCAGATTCTTTCCTCTCCTTTTCTCCTCGGCAATTTCCATTATGGATTTTTAAATAAAGGCAGGTAGGGTATGTTGAATTGGAAGTGCAAGAACTCATAACACTGAGGAAGTTTACATTATTGAACTGGCCTTATATAACATACTCCAATAAGAACTACAGTCTTACAGTAAAACTCTGCCTCTGGAAAGATGTGAAAGGTAAAGACAAGATCTATACTCATTTTAAGGATAAAATTTAAACTTGCTTATATTTCATAAGGGATGACTTCATCTCTTCCCATCACGTATCTTATAATCATATTTGTGAAATATGGGATCATGTAAGCCCCAGGTGCTGTATAAACAATGGATAATGAACTAATACACGTAATCAGTCCCCAACAATTACATTATTTCAGTAGTTACCTGGAAACCACCCTAGAAAACATCTGTGCAGAACTACAGTGAAAGAGACACGTCGAAATTGCATTTCCTTTCCCCCTAATTAGACCCTATCAGAGCCCCATCTCTTTTTCAGAGCACAACAAAGCATCATTAGCAGGAGTGGGATCCTGTCTGACAGAGCTGTTGAATTTCTTTTGCTTTATGACACAGGCTGCCTATGTCTAACTACGTGGACCATGACCCTGCCTGCTTTTGCCTGCCTGTCTTCAGAGCCAGGCAGGAGCTGCTGGCACCGAGCAGAGCCAGGTTGAGCTGCCTGGCCAGGGAGCTTGGAGAAGCAGGAATGGCCCTTCAGGCACTGGAAGAGCTTTCTCTTCTCCAGGCTGAACACCCCAGGTCTCAGGCAGAGCCATACTCACGTGTCCTGTCAGGATGTGACCAAATACTGTCCACAAGTCTGGTTCCTGATGACTTCTAAAATATTCCAGTCAAACACTTCCTCAGGGAAATGGAGGGCCTGGAGACATGACCGAAACATTCGTGCCTATGGGTCATTCTGCCTCTACATCCTGCTGGTGGCCACAATCACCTCTCTCAAACTGGGAGATTGCAGCACGTTTTTTCCAAAGGTGGTAAGCATTCCAATGAATTTCAGTGGTTCAGGTTACTTGAGACTAAACATTTTGGTCCCGCTGAAGCCCAAATAAAATGTGCAACTGCAAGCAGGGGTAGGAACATGAGGCAAATTATTTGGCTTTACACACGTCAGCCTGAGGCTAAGGTTATGACAAAGTACTTCTCCTGGAGGCAACTTACTAGAAATCACAGCAGACACAACACATTCTGCGTGTGCCCCACAGGCACAGTTCTCCTCTCAAGAAGGAGGAGGTGGGGATGGGGAAAGAAGCTCTTGAAGTACATTAGGGAAGGCTCAGAAGTCCAACCACAAAATGCAGGCCCATAATGTTCACAAAGGCAGAATACAATCCAAGGGGGTATATTAGGTCACTTATGCACCATACACTTCCTTGGCTTTGGTTTAGCTGACAGCAGCCAAAGTCCACAGCTCAGCCTGGACAGCATCTGTCATGGGGGAAACAGCTACTGTCATGCACTGCTCATAGTTATAAAGGATGTGGTTACATGCTGCTGGAATATAAGACCTACTGATTAAACCAGGATGGAAAAATCACAGAAGTTAGGAAAGAGATCTCTGTAGCACTTGGAGAACAGGCTGGAATGAGTTTTGAAGCTAACTGCTCCTATTTGCATACAATATTGCTGTAAATGAAGGAAAGGCTCTAAATTGCACGTGAAATCCTTTGTATCATCCTTCAATCCAGCTGCCTCATAAAACCAAGGACAATTAATTTCCAAGCTGTCGATGGTGCTACATCCACAAATGTTCACATTTCAAGGCAGCTCAACACACTTCCATCCAGAATCAGATATTTACCACAGGCTAAGATTTTAAAGTTCTATGTCAGAGTCCAAGGTCCTAAAAATTTGATCTCCATCTGGTCTATTAAATTGGTGGCACAAGTGAAATTAGCCTTAAAAATAAGGATGAGACAAGACCTGTGGTCTGAGAGGTGAAGATTTTTATCCCTGATCTAGGCCTTGGATTTTCCCCTTTTCAGAAACACTGGACTCAATTAGTGACGTACAAAACGAGACAACTAAAACGATTAGCAAGTTGTGAAATGCCTTGAAAAGCATCTCCCTGCCTTCCTAAAAGGCAGTGTTGGGGTTGGATCCTCCCATTGCTCTCCCCCTTCACACAGAACATCGAGGCAATGTGATACATTCAGAGTCCTCACTGTCACTGTGGCACCGACATTCCCAAGAAGGAGGACAGGTGGGTCGTGTTACATTGGTCCTTTTTCCAGGTCTGCAGGAGTTCATTGGGTCTGAATGCAAAGTAACAACTGACACTCTCTGCCAACTACGACAGCACAAAAACACCTGAGCAGCTTTTCTCTGTCTGGAGACAGAGCTCTCCTGTCTCTATAGAAAATGGAAGTAGCTCTCAATTTTCGTACCTCAAAGTGAACAGACACAACATTTCTGCTTTCCTGGTCTGCTGTCCCCTGCTGTGTTACAGCTCTGAAATCAGGCTCATCAGGCTGATAAGAACTTTCCAGGGAGCACAGATATTTTTATTACTCCCTCCCTCATTTTGTGGCTAAGAGAACCCGACAGCTCGCAGCCTGCACAGACCTCAGGCACACAGAGTGGGAAAGGGGCTGATGCAGCACAGCAGAACAGGCTTTCAATGCCAATCTCTCTCTAATGCCAAGCAGTGTAAAATACAGTGCAATTCAGGCTGTTCCTTTGATAGCAGAAGGAATAATTAATGTGAACGTTTATTACGGAAGAACTCAGCAACCTCATTTGCATCGAGGGTACTCTGCCAAACCCTTTACATTTGCGATAAATTGTAATTTCCAGGCCATTTTAGAGTCCCTTTGCATAAGCAGTGTGAAGGGCAGAAGAATAAATAAAAAATGAGGAAGCCTGAAATATAAATTAATTTTAATGTGAGGAGTTAAACGTTTTTAGGTACATTAAGTTTCATATTGAGC
Organism: Serilophus lunatus; assembly: GCA_013399895.1. Classification (NCBI taxonomy): domain Eukaryota; kingdom Metazoa; phylum Chordata; class Aves; order Passeriformes; family Eurylaimidae; genus Serilophus; species Serilophus lunatus. Next base: position 396,039 of record VXBA01001039.1, on the reverse strand, counting down.
ATGAAAATGCCAAAAGACCCCCTGAAATTTTGTTCTGGTTTGATTATCGTGTAAGCCTGTCTCAGAAGAGGTCTCAAAATAATTGATGCTGAAGCTACTGAAGATTTGTCCATAACGTAATAAAAGCCCTTTTATGAACTTCTAGTTTCTTGGAGCTGCTTGATCAAAGTGAGCTAAATCATTAATCTGCTTTTGTAAGGAAATGTGTGAGACATCTGCTGGCAGAACATGCAAAAATATGTATTTTTTTCCTCCTACTGATTAGTCTAAGAGCAGAGACTTAAGTCTAGTTCAAAACCCACTAAGATTAGTAGAGTCAGTCCTATCAGCTGCAGCATTTTTTTACCAGACCCCTAAAATGAAAAAGGTTCAAAAGACAACTAGAATGCTTAAGAGTTGCTTTTTTCCCCTTTTTCTCTGGTTAGACACCCCCCACCCTCTTCCTGCAGGGCTGAAATGCAAAACCAAGACTTGCAGTGGTCTCAGAATGAGGCACAGGGGAACAGCTGAAGAATTCAGAAACAAATTTTTTAAAAGACACAAAAACTTGAAAAATAGCTCTCAAACGTATATTATAAATCTTGTGGTCTGCAGTGCCCACAAAATGCACATTTGGGCAAGCAGCACTGGCAGTACTGGCCCTTATGGCTCACATACCTTTGGACTTCACCAACAACATTCAATTCCAGTGATTTTGAAGTTTTTTCCTAACCCTCAGAAGCCATTACATTGGAAAATGGAGCCAATTCACTGCTGTTGCAGATGGGCTTTAAACTTAAAATAAAGGATTTGTCAATTTATACCTGCTCCATACCTACATTTTTAGGAGTGGTTGTGCCAACATACATGGAAGCAGAGACAGGTGGAAACAAACCACCCAGCTCTCCCCACACATTTCAGTTTTCCAACCTACTAATTTGAAATTAATTACAATTTGCATAGTAACAAATGAAAGGCTTAATGATTTCTTTTGAAACCACATCAAATTCAATATCCTGTGTACATTCTATTGACTGGAATGGTGTATTAGACTGACAGGGATAGGCTGAGCCCCCTGAATTGGGTATAGAAACTGAATTCTACCAGCAAATGATGGAAACAGTACTGAAATTATGACCACAAATTTTCCTGCAGCTGCCAGGTAAAAGGTTGATAAAAAGAAACAAACAGAAGAAAAAATGGTATGCACCCATCTGGAATTACCTGCCAGAAGACTTACCCTGAAATAGTTTGTCCTGGGGTTTCTCACTCCTTTCCCTCCATCTTTAAGACAAAATAATACTTTAGGTGTATCCTCTCCCACTTATCAACACTAGAGCTCAGCTCCAGGTGTTAGGGCAGACATAAGTGCTCTTGAAAGATACAATCCGGGCATCTATGTCAACATAAAACCTGCAGTGTTTTGGTCAAAACAATTTCAGTTGAAACGCACTTTACTTTCTACCGAGATCCATTTTAGAACCAAAATCCCTTGGCAACAGAAGATGAAACTAAGTACTGATAGCTCAAGATATGACAATAATAAATGTGATGAAAAAGGAAAAAATTGAAGGCTGATCATTTGCAGGGTTACTGCAGTTGGTTTTTTTCTTCTAAACTCAAGAAAAACAAGCAGTTCCCTCCTTACCATCCACAAAATCACTACTAATTCCCAGTCCCCAGTAAATGTCCAGGATAAAGTACAGATCTGAGAGACAGTGACACAAGGAACACAAAGAACTTCAGCCCTTTCATAGGAATTTGTACAGAAATGACTTCTTTAAAGCTGAGTCAAGAGTGCAGTTTTGGCAGGGTGAACAAAACACTCATAGGTGTGATGCTGTGGAAAAGGGCATTTGTAAAGAGTCTCTGGGGAAAGAAACCACCACCTAAACCCAGAAAAGGTCTGTGTTCCAAGCAGCAACTACAAGACCCTATTTTTTTGGTGTTGTTCCAGGTAACTATACAGTTAGAAATTTGGGATTTGTTTTCTGTTTGGAAAATGATTAACTGGCTTCATTAGACTGCTTCAAAGACTAGCCAAAGTACATATAATTCAGACATCCCTCAGGACCAAATGCACATGTAGTGAACAGTCAGATGCCTAAAAAGCACTGACATCAAAGTTTTCCAAGGGTGACCTTGAACACTAAGAAAGCAAATGCAGAAATCCAGATTGAGAATCATTACCAGTGTCAGTGATGCACACAGTTTTAATAGTCAAACACTTTTCCCCAGTCACTTAAAAATATCACCTATAGATCTGCATTGTCTGGGAAAAAATATAAATCAAATAAATCCAAGAATATAATATGATTATTTTTTGCAGCTGCCTGATCTGTACAAGGTAAGAGTAGGACTACACAAAAGAAGTAAGAGTCAGTAGGGTATCTGGATGAACCACCTGAGACAGTTCATTTCAGTCATGCAGGAACTTTAGTGTAGTCTTAAAACCTCTCCCTTCTGTTTCAAATCACTTGGAGTATCCTCAGGATGATCTAGGTGCATTTATATATGTACACACCCTGCTCAGGCAAATAAGCTATACTGGTGCATAAAATAAAATAGACACCAAGTCAAGAAGTTGAACTTGCATATATGACTGCAGAGTTTGTTTTTTTTAATTTCCTGCCCCAAAGCCTACTTCTTTGTATAAGATGTTCCTGTTTGAGAAGAGGCTTCCTTAAACCCCTTCAGTTGTATTTGAATACAAAACCCTGCTGTGCCTAAAATGCAATAGAGTTGTAAATGTAAGTCTTTGCTATTTCAAGCCAGAGTACAAACGGTTGCATCAATGGAAACGCCCATGGCTGCTTGTGCAGTCATCTAAATTCGCCTCACCTCCACAGCCTTCACCATCCTACCTTTCAGTGCTCACTACACATATGTTCAAACAGATTGTGCAGGCAGATACAACATTTTATCACCTTTTATTTCCACAAGACACCATGTCTTCCTGAGTTTAGTGTACATGAACTACTTTGGGTCATGAGCAGCACGTGGACATCATCAAACTGAGTCTGAAGCCATTGCCAAACGGAATAAAACCTTTCCAAAATCCCACACTTGCAACTCTAGTCCTTTCACAAAACATAAAAAAGTATTTCATACCGTGCACATTTTATGCTATTGCCACTCTGCACCACTAAAGAAATTATATTATCACGACTGTGAATTTTCCAGCTCGGCCGGATACAGCAAATTGCTGCGCAGGCAGAAGTGTCTGAGTTCCACAGGCTGACTTCTCCAGCAGCAGAGACACTTCAGTGACAGCAAAGTCCCCTCCTCAGAGACCTGCACCCGCCCCCTGTCCAAAGAGCTCTTTGTGTTTAAGCTTGTCACAATTCTGTGGCCCCCACAGCCTGACACAAAATGGCAGACAGCCCACATGCCCTTACACAAAATGGTGGCACAGGCTCCTGCTTAGGCCTCGCGCAGAGCACTCAAAAAGACCTCCTCAATTTCACACACACCACCCAAACAACTTCAAGTTGCTCTGCTCTGTAAGAATCACAGAATTAACAAGGTTGGAAGAGACCATAGAGATCACTGAGTCCAACCTATTACCAGTCTATTACCCAACACCATCTCATCACCTAGATCACGGTACTAAGAACGTTCCTATTAAAAAAGAGTTTGCCAGCAACCTTTGTGAAGGGAAAAAGAGCAATTCAGTAGCCTGATGGATGGACAAACTGAGCTCTGACAGACAATGAGGTGTCCAGTTCTGCTGGTTGCCGTTCTACCTCAGCAGTGGGAACAGGGACAGGAATGTTCATGAGGCTTCAGCTCCTGGCAAACTTATTCCTGTGTGCAAACAGGGCTAAAAACATAACATACACATTGCCTTCCTGCAAAGAGTCATCTAAAAGCACTGCAGCCAGATGTTCCAATCAGTGTTTTCAATTTACTCCTGTTCATAAAGCAGACGTGTCTTGGGGATGACTCGCACATCCCATATATACTTTTACACATGACCTACTCCATACGGATTTCTATTGCGTGAGGAATGCTTTGCCAAGAGGGTTACTCTAAGCATCAAAAACTACAAAACAGTACTTCAGGCCAATTTTGAACAACTTCTACCATAAAAAAAACATTTTCTTAATTATTTTTTTATACACCAAGTGCTGAGAAAGCCAGGAAACCAGGTTCCCAGGACAACATGCTGATGATCAGTTGCATTTTTGTTTTAGCAAGTCATCATCTTTTTTTCCTCCACTCATTTTGTCTAATTCTGTCTCCTATCCTGCCCTGGGCCTTAGTGCAACCAAGTGATTAACCACTTGCCTTTTCCACTCCAGCCTATGAGTAAGCACATCTATGCAAAATGAGTATTTTTAGGTGGAAATTTTCATGTGTTAGAGAATTGATGACCAGCAAAGATCAGGAGGCTGAAAGTAGAAGCTGAGGAGCAAAAATAGGAGATGAATCTGACTTTTCCTGAACTTGACATCATCTAGATTTGTTTGAGAATCAATCCTTTCTCTCATTAAGTCTTGGGGATGTTCTGGGAGGAGGGATTTTCAGAGGATCTTTGCTGCCTAACAGACTAACCTCATGCCTCAGTTTGGACAAGACAGAAATCCTCGATGAGCTTTGCTGACTTTTTCCAGACGTGTTTGACTGTGCAAGTGATGCTGTCTGCAGACTGATGGACTCTTTGGGAGCCACTGAGGGAGCAGGAGAAGATTAAAGGCTTTAGGATATGCCACTGGCATTTAAAAAGCAATTCCCAATCCAGAAAAACCAAAAGGACAGAACTGCATCCAGGCCAGCTGGGAAGAAGAGAGAAAACAAACTCATTGTGTGAGAAATAATGATTTTCACGAGTAGATCCTGTGTGTTTAGATCAAAGGGGCTGGTTAAGGCCGTTCCATAGCAGTACAATATAATACTGGTGTCACAATACTGTGATATTTATGAGTTTTTTTCTGAGCCAGAGGGTCTCTCTGCATCTTAAACACTGAATACCCATAATTAAAAATTAATATTAGTTATTTTTCTTTAGAGATACTGTTATGCTTCTGTATGATCCTGGCACGCATATATGAATAATCTTAGTTCATCTACATGGCCAGAGACCTCTTTCCTACTCTGAGAAAGACCTGAAATGCTTCTGGGTACTAGATAAATTACAGCCTTAAGTGACACTTACAATTCTGAGCTTTCCATATCCAAGATAAATACAAAAGCATAGGTTTGACTACAGTAAGAATTGAGGCAAATATCACAAGCTGAATCTCTACTTTTACAAAGAACATCATGAGGGTTTTTTTTAATGCTAACTTTCCATTCTGGATTATAAAGCCTAAAAGAAAAAATAGACCACTCCCAGTGATCTTTGTGAAGCTGCTCATACCTTCTGCATAAAGGGACATTACCCTCTGATTTGACACTTTGCAAGCTTAATTTAAGAAACAATTCCTACCACAGCACTGCCCAGCCTTACAGGTCTGAATCTGTACACCCCAACAAACTGCTGAGATCCCCAGGGCTTTCCTGAAGTGAAACAAAATACAGGATTAGGTTGTAACACAAATACTACACTTCTTGGCTTTTCATCTTGGTTAGGCATTTTTTCTTCTTTCCAACTCTAATAGTTCCATATCAGGTAAAGCTCATGTGGACTTAATTATCATGAACAGGCAAAGCAATCAAAACCAGTGTCTAAAACAAGGAAGCAGCTGCCAGGTCCTTTTTTTTTCCCCTTTCCTGAACATGGTTTCTTCTCCCAAACCATTGCCTGGAAAAATAACCCACACAAAGCACTCAAAAGCTGATAATCAGGGATATGAACACTGACCAAAGAGAAGACAATAAAGCAATAAAACATTTAGCCAACTCATGAGCTTTATATGACTCAACTCCATTGCCATTGTTCAACTTTTCCTCACTTTAAGGATGAATTGTATTCACTTTAATTTCAGTCATTTAATGTATATTGATTGAAGAAGAAGAAAACATGTTCAATAAAGAGGTTACTCCAATACCCTTTGAACTGAATGAGGAAAAAAATGAAATCTCATTTCTCATAATGTGCTTGAATCAGTTTGCATCAAGGCACATACACATGAACAAACTTGTATAAAGTGTTTTTATTCCATCAACTCCACACATACGTTCTGGACACCCTTTCCCACTATTTCATAGGTGCAAATCTAGAGTAATTGCACAAATGTTGAAGCACCAATAGAGTCTGCTGCCAGAAACCACAGCAGTAGAGGTGTAGTAAGTCAAAGAAATACCTTAAACGAGCAACTCAGTTTGCTCAGTCTCATCATCCCGTCACATGCATTTCTGAGTTTTGACAGTGAGATATCAGGGAGAAAATCAAAGCTATCTTACTCCTGACATAGAGGATTTTGTGACTATGTCTTGTGCAGGATCAAAAATAGCTGTGGTCTTTGGAAGGAAGCACAACATACATGGTGTTAACCATGGGAAACTCCAGTCAAATCAAAGGCATCTAAAATGCTGCATACTTAAGGCACTTGTGGAATGGGATTGCTGTCCTTCTCCATCATCGACAGATTTTGGAATCAGCTTGTATTTGATGAGCAGATGTCTTTGTTTTCCCTCACTTTCAGTCCTGCCGTTTTGATCCCTGTTACTCAGCTGCCACCTTTCAGTCATTTCTTGTACCTGATAGGGCTAATCTGGGGTCAGTGTTACGTTGCCTCTGGTTCCACAAACAGCAGCAAACAGGAACTGGCCTTTCCCCCATAATGTGTAACTCAAGGAAAGGGCAGTGATTTCCTAAGAAACGTTAAGAAGAGACATGACTCCTTTCTGTGAACAGTTCACCATGCCCAGAGTGTGTAAAACCACACAGACATAAGAATAGCAATAAACTCATCACTAGTACTTTCAGGCTGGAAATTAGGAAATCTGAAATGATTCAAGACATGAAAATTCTGTATTAGGCTTTCACAGAGGCTCAGAGGAATCTGGGGAACAGAGCAGCCAGCCAGTTTGGAGATAGATTTTGACAAAATAAAGACAGGATCATGTAGTTCTGTCACACTCAGTGAGATGGTGTGAACTTGATAACTCAAGAGATCCCTGCTGGTTCTCCAGCTTACATTTCTCATTTAGAATTTTTCCATCATTTATTCAACTATTTGACCAACCTCTGCAATTTAAACAATTGCTATGAGAGTTTATTCTGATAAACTAATATAATTATCCCCTAATAAAAACTTGCTGAGGGTTTTCTACAGTTAAGCATTTTTCTTTAATCTCTCGGCTAGTAAAGTAGCAGTAAGTCTACTTTTACAACATAAATCATGCCAATCTTAACAAGAATCAATAAACAAATAAAAAAGCTCCACATGACCAAATCATGGTTTGGTGAACAAGTGAAATATAAACCTACGTTTCATCAATTAAAATATTAATTTTCTATTACAAAAGTCCTACGATTCTCCAACACAGTGACGAACTAACTGTGCTTGGCTTCTATCCACGCTGCTGGAATGCCGCCTAGTGGACGCTCCCCTAAACTCAAAGGCCAGGGAAGATTGTCAATCTAACAAAGGAAGTCACATTAATTGTACCCTGTATCTCAAATAGAAATGTTCAGATTACTAGATTGCAATAAATTCCCTTCGAAATAAATACTAAACAAAGGAAATCTGGACACCTGGCAGCTGATTATCTCCTAGAACCTGACAGCTTTCATCAGGTACATGGTACCACTCCCCCAAGATTTCCTTCTTCCCCTCTAGGTTCTAGCTTTTAGACAATTTCAGATTATCAAACATTTATCAAGAGCTGTTTCTGTTCTCTGGAGCTGAACAAAAAAATATTCTTCTACAGCAAATGCAAGAAGAAAATTAGGAAGAGCACAGAAGTGCAATCAAAGAATATTCATTTAAACAGTAGCCTGTTTCTTTCCTTGCAGTGTGCTTTTGCAAGAGTATTAGCTATTTATTTTGCCAAGAATAATTTCATGCTTTAATCATTTCTCTCACTGTTTGATTCAATAACTGTAGAACACTGACATCTTCAGGTGGAAGACCTATTCAAGTACACAAATAACAGGATAGGCTGAATTTAAGACACTCAGACAGAAATAATTCTTGAAACAGGAGTTTTTGTTCTAAGATTCACTAATTTTGTTCTTTTCTTTTGGACAGAATTATGTATAGCTAAGGAAAGTTTGAAAAAGCTAAGATAAACACAAAAATAACTGTTTAGTATGTGATTTGAGCAATGTTTGAAATAGGTCTAACAAGACACAAGGGTTCCTCACAAAATATCCTACCAACTGGCAATAAAAATTTACAGTTCTTGATTAAACCATTTTTCCAAGGATTTATGGTATTATCAGAAAACCAATCAACTAAATCTTGGTACAAGCGAACAAAGCACAGTTGTTCTTTAGTTGATCAACCAGTTTCTAGCAGGCCTTTTTCATCATGTGCACTCTCAATATTTGGATTAATTTGACCAAAGTAAACAGTAATTCTGAATTTATGGTGCTGACAATGACATTGAAATATGGCTTTGTGATCCTGTTCATCACTATATCCAAGGAACTCTTAATATACTGTTGACACTTCTCAGCACACAGATGCTCATCTGACATTTCAGGCAGGTATTGTCAAGGAAAATAGATTTTTCCTAATAAGGACTTTTGGTGCATTTTCTTCTGCATTTTACAATCATAATTCCACAGGACATTTAGTGAGGGTTCTCAGATGTTTCAGTAATAGGTGACTCAAGAGAAGTTCACCTATTTGAGGAATTCAAGACAAGCTACATTACAGTGTTAAAGCATTTAGTCAAGTCCCTATAATTTTAAACATTTTAGTATTTAACCTGTTTATTTATTAAACCCCAACAAATGAGTGATTAAAACCACCCCAAACCAAACACAGGAACATATGGACACAGATGTTGCAGTTGCCTGGTTAAACACTTAGTGAGGAACTGTTACTTTCCTTACCTGGAACCAGCGCAATAGGAAGTGTATTTTTGACCCCTCATAATAAATAGCAGAAAAGTGCTAAAGTGATCAAAATAACCAGAAAAAAAAAAAGGCAAGAAGATACAGAGTGTTGACTCTTCCCAGCAGAGGGTGTCCCTGGCAAGGCTGTGGCTGCTGGAGGAGCTCTCCCTGTGCAGAGCACCCTTCCCGTGCCACAGTGGCTGCCATGACAAAGGGGCTCTATAATCACTGGGGTTCAGTCTTGTCTTCATAACAGCATATTAAATCATCCACTTCAGCATATGAAAAAAAAAATGGAGTTGAAATAGGCACATTAAAGATGGAGAAGGAACTTCAGTACAAACATTCCCGGTGCTGTATGCAGTGCTTGTGCTCCCGGCCATTTTGATCCTTCCCAAAATCCCTAGGCTGCAACTACAAAGACTGACAGGTTATTAAATGACAGCTACGCTCAGATGACAATGGTTAATTTAAGTTGTAATTTCGCCAAAATCCTCAGGCATTTACCGATGAGATTGTACATTTTAGCCATACACAGTCATCTAGCATCCAAACTCCTGGATAATCACTATATGAAGTCAAGGAAAAAGGTTATGTATCTGCATAGACACTTAAACAATGAAAAAACAAATTAAATTCGTGTGAATGCAAACTGTAAAAACCATGATTAAACAAGGAGGCTCAACTATTACACAAACACAAAAACCTTTTGCCACCTATGGATTTCTTACCACGGTGCTACTTTACATCCTGGCTCACTGTTGTGTTCACTGTACGAACACGGGACAAAAAGACTTCACTCCTCTCTCTAGAGCAGCTTTTGGTCTTTAGAGGTCCCCCGCGAGCTGTAGCTGCTTTACCTTCAAGGTCCTGCCGGGTTTCGTGCTGGTAAGTGGCACCGGGGACCTGCAGCCTCTTGCCCCCACATCCACAAGGTGTCATCTCTCTCTGCATTCGCCCAATTATTCCCACCTGCACGTTAATACGTGACCCGCTGTAACAACACGGTGACAGTGACTACCACAGGTTGTCACAGTTAAGCCCCACACCAGAATTTATCACTAATACTGAAAAGAGTTAATTGAGGTTCAACAGAGAAAGGTGATTTCTGGCCCTGTCAGAAATGCCAATTCATTTCTGGCCATGACAGCACAAAGTAGCCCTCACTTGTATCGGCCTGAAAGTATGACTTGATTTGAGAGCAAGGGTGCCTGTGGGAACCACTGAATGCAGACTGTGATGCTGTGCTACACCTGCTGAGGGGGAAAAATAGTCTAAAGTGAAAGTTTCTCTGAATTAATTTCAGCAGGAGTACTCAAGGGTACTCACAGTAAAGACAGGAGTAATCTGTGCAGTACAGAAAATTGTTCTCCCAATAAAGATTGTAAAGCAGGATATGGGAAATGCCTCCAAGAGAGCATCAAGTGACTGAAGTTACCTGGTTATCAGCAGATTACAAACACATGAAATCCCATTTTTGCCTTCTATAGTGCATAGAACATTCTACTTCTGCACGTGGCACGTTTGGGATGCACTGACCAAAACTTGAGATCACAGAACACCTCTGATACCTCTATCCTCACCCACTCTGATACCACAGGAATTGGTAGCACCCCACCTACTTGGGGAGGACACGTCCCAGTGGAGCACAATCCCTGGGACAGAGCTGTGGGCACACTGCAGCAGCCTCCCTTGTTAAGCAGCTGGTTTACCTGCCTTGGGTTTGCTGCGCCTCTTCACCACAAATTAAGTAGAAGTAACTTTCAAGCACAGAACTAATTTTGAGTCACCCATCCCACTCTCATCCTCTGGAGTTGGAAGTGACAATCTCCATCTCCAGAGTGCTCCTCCTCCCTGACTGACAGCCTTGCTTTCCCTCACGGCTGCACAGCAGGAATCCCACCGCAGACCTGGGAGGGCCAGTTCAGCACTACCACATCCCTACCCAGGAGTATTGGTATGGGATCTCTCCCCTGCCAATGACTTGAGGAACAGGACTCTTGGAAGAGCAAAAATTCTTCCTTGGTGAGCTGGCAGACGGCACAGGCCCTGCTCCTCGGGTGGGGGGCCCGTGTTTGCACACAATGCTGGTAATTACAGGCTGTGTGTTCTGTGCACAAGGGTCACCCAGCCTGACCACACTCAATTACTCTTATCCTCCAGCTCATCTTTCCCACCCATAATGCATCAGCTTCCCATCAGTTCTAATTAGAGGGGAGGGGCTTGAAGGCAGGGGCCACATCTCTCAGTGTCCCAGGGCCTGCACACCAGGACCCCACTGCTCATTTGTAGGTGTCACTGCAACGCCAATGGTAACACCAGCTTCTAATTACCCTACAAAACATAACATCCACTTCGGAAACCTTAATGAAGTACTTAGACTAATGTGATATGACATCCGGTAGAGAGATTTATTTTTTTTTTTATGCAGATAACTATCAGATTCTCTTGGCTGAGGTCAATGTAGGGCCTCAATTCTGCATTGCATCCTCGTGACAACCCTTCTTAAAGAGTACTAGTCCAGTTTAGCTTTACTGGCAGTTCTTCCCTCCCTATGGGCATATATACCACCTAAAGAAACAGCAAGACAATATCAAAAACAATTCCCCAAACAAGGGCCAGGATAATTTTCACATTGTTCATTCAAGACTTATTTCCCTTTTTTTTCACTTTCAGAACAACCATAAAAATGAGCTGATCTGGGCTTTGCTGAAGCTGCTTTGTTGGCAGGAGCACTGAAGTATGTTTATATGAAATTATGAATAAACAAATATACCAAGTGTTGACTGAGGCCTGCAGAAACCCCCTGATTTTTCAGATAACAGCATCGATAGGTTGATAGATTAGCCCCTGTGGGGTCTGTGAAGGCTGTGTTCTGCCTGCAGCAAGGTTTGCCAAACTGGCTGGCCTGTACTGCTCTGTGGTGCAGTATTCTGTAACAACAGGTCACTGGGAGCTCCTTACCCTGAACAAATACTGTGAATCCTGTTCTAACAGCTGTCCAACACAGTCAGCAAGCTGCCCAAAAGCAGCTATGCCAAGGAGTTGTGATCAGTTTCGCACATTTGCTCTCAAGACAGTTTTACTTCCACTCACGTGTAATACTAAGGACACACCTATCTTGCCTAATTCCATGTACAAAGAAGCCAGCACCCTCCTTCTATAATTCTTTGAAGTTAATTATCCCTACTACTTCCAAGAGCACAAATCTGCTTTACTAGAAGTCTTCTGTTCCTCTCAAGTATTTTGACTTATTCTGTAATTCAGAAATAACTGAGCATCCCAAACATTCCAAGAAGAGACTGTAAAACAGAAGCCATTCTTCCCACAAAGAACCTTTCTTTCCATAGCATGGGGGTGTAGAGCATTTGTGATGTTGACATTTGTGACTTGGTAAATTCCAAAATGTATACTTGGTGCCGTGCTAACCTACTCAGAGAACTTGCACGTACTTGGCTGATCACAAGGAGATAGAAAAGGAGCAATCCAGTGTTCAAGCAGGGCAGGGCAGCTAAATCTGCATGAGTAGCCTGAGTAATGTGATTGTACAAGAGCACTGTAAAAAAACCCAAAAACCAAAACAATAGTTGACATAGGATAATTTGGAGTGATTTTCTGTTAATTACAGATGAAGGCCAGACTGAACTTGTGGTTATGAGTTTTAATAGGATTTATTTTTATACTGCGATCAAGGAGGAGGATGAGGACCTGATGCAACTAATAAGAGGTTCAATATGGTTCTTATTTCTGCTGGTATTTTATGTACAGATTTTAATACCATTGAAGAAAACAAAGTGCTCTGAAAGGCAGGCCTACACTCCTCCTTGTTGTGCTGCAGGCAGAAAGACCCAAAATGCCAAGTGCCTCAACCCTGCCTAACACAAGGATAGTGGAGAGGTGACCCATGAAAATGCTGACTGTGACAAAGACACACAAGGGAGCACATCCACACTTTCCACAGTGGGACATCAGTTGCAGGGTGCTTACCTGGTTTGCATTTGGAATGCCCTTTCCTTGAAAAGCAAAGCTTTTCAACAGTTCTGATAAACCAGACACACCTACAACCTGTAGGATTTAAAAGCAGGCACAAAAGTTACGGTTTTGAAAATCCTAGGATTTGCAAAACTAAGTATTTCATTTAGTCCAGAACTCATCCCATGTCCAGAATGATATAATTACACCCACTGTCCCAAATAATCTGGGAAAAGGCACATTTAAGTATTCAAAGAACACAAAAAGAAATATCTTCATATTTGTTTCTTCACTGGTAAATCAGCAAGGGGAGAAAGCAGTAAAGCTGCTAAATGACCACAATTTCAGTTCTGACTGCAAAAGCCAATGTGCATTTACAACAACATGCGTATGCTCATACATGAGACAGAACAGTAGGTTTAAGCATAACCTGACTCATGTTTGAGGTTTCTGTTTAAGCCTATTCTTAACTACTGTGTAAACTGCTATATATTCAACAACATTACTAGAGATCAATATGAGAGTGAAATATCCTTGCTAGAAATCCAAGAAAGAATATCTATAATGAGCAAATAAACAGATGAGAAGGAAAACATGGCACAAAACCAGCTTCCTCACATTTCCATAAGTTTTCATTTAGCAGTTTAGGTTCCAAACTGCCTCCACCAGTGGTAACTTCAGGAATAACAAAGGCCTGTTCCCTGATTTACAGCTGCAGATCAACATCTTTCCTCCTACACAACAACTCTTTTGGGATGGTTTATTTTGTAACACTTATGTTCATCATGTCACCACATTCTCCCCCTTTACCATTCTCCCATCCATACACAAACCAACCTTAATTTTTGAGTGGGCACAGATTTGCCCCCATTCCCTCAGGGTGCTCTATGGCACATGGCCTTACTGCTCTGACACCTGCAAATATCACAGACCTTCTGATTCCCCACCCAGGACTTGTCAGTCTGCATCCCAGTCTGCTGCACACCCTTTTCTGGTACTTCCAGAAGCTAGCTTTCCTGCAAGAGGAAAAAATAACCAGATTAAATGGTCATTGGGAGATCTTAGTCAGTAACATTTGACATATGACAACTTATAACCACCCAAAATTGACACATAACCAAAACAAAATTGTTTTGGTTAGTTACAACATTTTGGAGTCATGTCATTCTTTTGGCATTACCTCACCTAGATAAGGGAATTTAGGAGGGCTGGCAGATCCTGGATGCTGGATGTGCACCCTGAGAGCATCCTGACTTTGTGTTGTAATCTGACCTCATCAATTATTCTGTGCTGTGACCTCTGTGGCAAACAAACAAATGAGCAGCTCTCCAGACATGCAGGATGATGGAAGACAATACTCAGAGGCAGGTGTCTGGTCTGCATGACTTGGGAACTGGGACATAGGGTTTTGCAAGACTGTGCCACCACAGTAGATCCAGGTTGGTACACCCTAAACTCTTCCAAGAGCCACTAATGACATTGCAGGCTGCAATCAATTAAAAAAAGAAACCTTAAAAGACTGAAAGCACCAATGCTATTACATGATTATTTTAATTCTTATGTGGATGTTGGTCCTGGATTATTACTTAGGTTTTGATTCAGCCACTCCCTGCTTAAATCCAAAGTTATTGCTTGGCATTTCCTAAAGAAAGCACAGTTTGGTGTAGCACTGCTGAGTCCTTGTGTTACCATTTAGGGTCCCTACACAGCACCCTGAGGAATATCAACCATGTTTTTCTACTTCTTTCTACCTCCACTGCATATATATTTTTTAAGGCACAGACAGCCTTAGTCAAGGGGACATAAGTAATAATCCTGATAAGTGGGTTAATAAAAAAGCAGAGGACAGACTCCACCAGCCCCGAGTCACGCAGGCAGGGTGACAGCAAAGGTTATTTCCAGAGATACAGAACTGTGCAGCTGCAGAAGCAAACTCTGCCTCACCACAGGGAATATGCAGACAGGAAGGTGTCCTCTCCACTTGATGCAGGACTGGGTATGCACAGATTGCTGAGGCTAAGATTCTCCCAGGAGAACAGGATAGAATACTAATCTCTTCTACTTTGCCTCTCCCCCCCATCCCATTACCCAATTCAGCTCTTGCTGTGCTTATCATCATGATTTCTTAATTCTCTCATCTTCAAGAAGCAAAGGGAATTTAATAAAAATCTTCATTAAATCAGCACTTCAGAATATTCCAACCTGCTGACAGAACAATTTATCACATTATGCAGACAACAAAGCAACACAGAAGGACTAAGAAAACCAAAACAAATCCTCAGATGACCATGTGGCCTACACACATTTTTTTGAGTTCATTTGCTCCAGTCTGGACCCTGGCATAGAGGTATTTTTTAGGACACCCACTCAGTTTTTTGTATAGTGGAACTCAACAATTAGCTCCAACTCCACCATATTTAGCATTTATTTTAGCAAGCAGAAGAAAGCTTTCACAAATTGTTACTGACCAGCACTGAGCTGTACTCCTACAACTACAGTCAATACTTTTTTCTTTCCTTCCTCCTTTTTGATTCTCAAGCTAAAACAAATGCCTTCAGCCTACTTGCTGCAAAGCACAATTGTTTCTGGCTACTAAAGGGCATTTTAAACTGCACTCAGGAATACTGCCACAACCACTTGTTATAGATCAGTAAGTCTGGCTTAATATCAAAGAGCATATATGTTCCCGGTCTTAAAGGAACAATGTTGCAAATGAAATCCCTTCCTTCACAGAAGAAAAAGTGCCTGATTGTGGGAGTCATCTCCTATATGGACATCGTGTATTCTTGGGAGGGTGAGGCAGCAGGGGAGGTGCACATGCATTCCTGTGAAAGCCCACTCTGGCTGGCTGGGAGGGAATGTGTGTTCCTAAGGCATTCCTGAGGCTTCTGAGAGTCAGCATCATCTCCAGCCTGCTGCCTCCAACTGCACAAGAATGATGGGCATCTGAGTGAGGGCTGAGCCTGTGTGTGAGTGCACATGTATGCACAGGCGTGTGCCCACAAACACAAAGGCAGTCAGCCTGGAGTTGTTTGACATCTCAGCTCCACAAATATTCAGGACCTGTTTTTTTCTCCCAGGGACAGAATCATGTACTGAGTGGAAGCAGAAAGACAGCAGTGAAAGCAGTTGTTCTCCATCCACAGTAGGCTGGTTACAGTCACAAATAGGTCACGGGAGCCTAAATTCAGCCACTGTTGCTTTCTACAGGAATACAAACCCTCTCAGGGCAAGAATAATTTCAGTGCCTTTCCCCAAAGGTATTTTGTTTGATTGTATTATTGAGACCACCGGCCAACTTCTCAAAGTAGCCCCACGCCTGACTGTTCAGATGCTGTGGCAGCCCTGCAAGCTCCACAGCACAGGATGTGCCATGGGACCTCGGAGCTGCTCATAACGTGCACCCAGCACAGGCAGTTCCTGTCATTTCACATCAAGTGCAAGCACTGGCTTATGCTCAAGGAAATGGTTTCTACAGAAAGAGGACAGTGGTGCAATGTGAATGCCAGAGAATTCTGTCCTCTCCTCGGGAACACAACTTCATTGTGAAATGAGATCCTGAAGCCACAATAACCCTCCTCTAATACTCGTGGAAACAAAGAATATACAAACAGAAAGAAAATCCATTATTCCTCACGTTTCATTTGCATCCCAAGAGGATTTGTGTACTGTCTAGAGGTCTAGGCTTGTGCACAGATTACCTTACCGATAAACACTCCTGACCCAACAAAAACTGCCCCCCACGTTCAGAGCAGGGTCTCCTTGACACTCAGTGACCCGTGCAGATGAACCTCCTTAAAGCAAGAGTGATTTTGTCACAAGCCAAGGCAACCTCTTGGCACAGCAGACTCGACGACTGTTGCAAGTGCCAGTATCTGATCCACAGAGGGCGTCGAGTTTATCACCCTGCTTTCACTCAGCTGTCCTGCTCCCAGCCCTAGTTTTGGCCGAGCATCACGGTGGGGGTGAATCACTAACGTGTCACAATTGATGATCCCAGTAAACGAGCGGGGGAGAAAAGAACTTGCAGCAAATCGATCTGCTGAACACAGCACCTTGTTCCTGACCCAAGACAGCTCTGAGGGTTCAGACTGAGCATACAATCATAAGATATTGAAAACTGCCCTACATTTTATTTGGTATAATCACATGAATATGAGTGAGCTGCAGCCTTGCCAACCGATGTCTACGGGTTCATCCCTTCTCCATGTTGGCATCTGCAAGTCAGTTTTGAGACAAATTCATGGCATACAAACTTTCAGAGGTTCATAATCTTAAATTCTCACACTGCATTTCATATTGTTTTTAAATTAGTGCTGGTTAGAGCTTAACTAGTGTCCCACAATAACTACAAAAAAATAAGTAAATGATACACAAGGCTTAAGGAGCATACACGCAACTACTTTCTACGTGACAAAGAAAGTTGTATGACCTTGAATTTAGGGGGTTTTTGTGGTCTCCTCAGCACACATGGTAGCTAAGAAATCACCCCAAATCCTTGTAGCAAGGCTGATGTGTTATCAGTGACAAATGCTACAGCTCTGATCTCCCAGTTTGCACTACCCAGGTAGAACAGAACTAAGAACTTGGATCACTGCAGAGGAGCAGGAAGGGACATCCTCAGGTCTTATCTCCATTTCAGGCTGGGAATACACACAGACCTCCATCCTGGGATGTGATTTCATACTCCACATAACAGGCACAGATTTCGTGCATGACACAGAACTAGTCCCTTGGCAAATCCTCTCACCGTGACATCAATGAGGGCAGCAACTGCAACAGTGTTTGATTACAATCAAGCTTAAACCCTGATATGCTACAGCAACCAGAGTGTTTGACTTCTCCCAGGCAGATTAGAGGACTCAGACATGACTTGAACACCTGGCAAAGACACCAGCACTGAAAGTGTCCCAGTCTGGCACTCCACCACAAGTGCCACATCATGGCTCAAGAACCTTAGGGCTCAAATGGGAGTTGTGTTTACCCAACATCAAATGAAGCTGTGGTCTGCAAAAAAATCCAGTTATCACACCCTTAACTATGAGATTCTCAAACATACAAAAGCAGGCATGTCAGCCTGGGTGAAGCATTATGAACAGAAGAGTTGTGACTTGTCTGTCTGCAAGTGCCAAGCACCAGTTCACTTCCCCATCCTCACATACTCCCACTGGGTTTCAGACAAGCTTGGCTGTGCACATCCTGTACCCTGCCTCCTTCCTTGTGGCATTGTTTGAAATCAAGCAGGCCCACCCTAACCTATCAATGGACATTCCAGCCCCAGTGCATTGCACAACCCTAGCTTGGCCTCTCTCATTTTGCCAAGACAACTCTTTACCTGTGCCGCCCCACAGAGGACTGGCTGCCATCTGTCCTCTGACTCCCCCTCTCTGTTCTCAGTTCTATGATCCTCTGCCTAATGACATCCATCCTCACTTTTTATCCCTGCCCAGCAATACAAACAGCACAGAGGGTCATGCTGGCGTGGTGTGATGGCTTTCCTTGAGTCTCTAACACACCCTTTTCCCCCAGAAGCCTCTGGCTGTCCCTTTGTCTTTTGGCTGCCTTCCTCCCACCTCAGCACTGATATGTGTACTCTCTCCAGTGATGCCTATTTTAGAGTTGTTTTGCATGACCACTAAGGGAGCAGCGAGGGCACACAGAGGGTGGGCTGTGCTCTGCCTTCGCTTAGTAACTGGGCAGCAGCACTGCCCGTTCCGAGATCTCTCTCGCTGACACACAAGGAGCGGCCGCGGATTTGCATCATGTATTCCATCAAGTTCAACTGGATACAAAAGCCTAACAGAGCACAAGGCAGGGTGGGAGCAGGGGCACTCAAAACAGCCACATACCGCTCAGAGGAACAATCCCAAGTCTTTTGGTACCTAAAAAAGAACTGAGTCCATACATGCCCAGGTGATAATAGTACAAAGCTAAAGGTGACGGTTCAGTTTTGTAATAGATAGTAGGTAGCCATGCAGAATCTGAATATCATTTGTGTGTCAAAGACTTTTGAAGGTCAGGCTGATGCTAAGTGGCAGTGGTTGTCTCAGAGCTACTTTTGTTCCTCTGCAGCTGGTGGAGATGTGCCTTGTATTACCTTCAACCATTTTGACTTGGAAATTTCCTTCTCATGTTCTTGAGAATGGCTTGCAGCACCACTTACATTTGCCTGAGTCATTTGCACCATTTTTGGTTGTTTTTAATGAAATTGTACTTAATTCAAAAGGGAATCAGAGCAAATCAAGAGGTAAATAACATATTTCCTATACTGTAATATCTCACCAGATAAACATACCTGGAAACTCAGTCTTCCATGCAAAGTGCATGACTACATTGTGGATGCAGCTGACTCGCTAATGCTCCTTATTAATTCTTACAATTGTCCAATAGACTCTGATGCTTACTCCAATTTTTAGTCCTTCCTATCCCTGCCTGTCACTCACGGGTCAGGAGGAGGACCTACCGTAAGACTACAAAATCAGACAGACAATGTTTCCAGTTCAAACATACCTTAGAGACTGACAATCTCAAATCTCAGAAAACAAAGTCCTCCCATGCACAATTTCAGTGGTAACTTCAGCTGTAGTTACAAATACAACACTTTATGCTTGCCACTTCTAACAATCTGAATTGATTTTTCTTACTAGCGTTGCCTCCATTGGGATACAACTGCTGTCCTTTGATGGGAAGTGTTCGGAGGATGCTCAGTTTTAAGGCAGATGAACCTGGTCTGAGTTTCTGTTGAACTCTAGATCAGAAAGTCGCCAGGTAGCTAATACAGCCATCATCTTAAACTTAGTGTATTTAATAACGTGAGTTGTTATTGGATTAGTTGGGATTTGGAGCATCACAGCACACTGGCCTGCAGGGAACAGCACCAAGGGCCACGGGCAGGACAGTGAGAACAATCACTAAATGTTGCACACTAGGGTGTGTCCCAATTTATAAAGAGAAACCTCCTTAGTCAAACCTTGTGAAATATAACCCTATCCTAGAAGTGATGACAAATCATTGTGACAGGTTCACTCAATAATAGCCTTTTTGTTTCTCCATTTGGAAGAAGCTTTTGACAGTAGGTTCCTGATAATAGCTGTGCCAATTTTTCAGTAAGGAAGGGAATGACACTGATAGCATCAGGGAACTATCACAGCCCCTTCAAGTTTTCCTTCTACTTTTCCACTTTTTGCTGGGTTTTTTTCATGAACTTTACTCAGTATACTGAATAAAACAGGTGCAACACAACTGAGAACACACATGTGCTACTGCCACCAAGTAGTTAAAGCCATGTTACTATTACAAAGCCCAAGATGAATAATAGAGCAGGGAAGTTAATTTTGCTCCTTTGTATGCATCCAGTCCAGTCTTCATTTACAGGCAGAAACTGATTCCAGGGGTTCTCAGTTCCAGAAACAATCAGTGCCACAATCACCTCTGCCTATTAAGGGATTGAGTTGCAGGAAAGGGTTTCTTAATGACTGCAGTCTTGGGCTGTGGTATACACAGCACCCAGTCTTAGCAGAATTTACCTTCCAAACTCTCCAAGTCTCTAGTTATGTACTTCTATATCTAAAATGTAAATTCCATCAGATTTCTATGTTGTGGTAAAAATCCAACAGGTATCTGATATACGCTGTTGATTTTTTTTTCAATAAAGTATTTCTCTACCAAATGATAAATTCATGCTTTTCAGAATAGAGATAGTAAAGCTTTACTGCTCCTTAATGTTTTCTTCTTGAACACTGGCAAGGCAGTGTATTTCCTGATCTCCCTTTTCAAGTGGCCTACATATCATGGTCAAAATCACATCATTACCACAGGCAGACAAAAATACATGGAAAATTTCAGTGGAAGCTGTTGAAGAGCAGAAATACTGCAACGTGCTAAAAGAAAGGATCCTGGGATGCAAGGTGGCTCTAACAATAGATGGCACTATGCTTTTTTTTCTGTAATTAAGCCATGATTTATGCATATTTGTGGTGACACTATTAAGGACAATATTCTTTCATACACTTAGCATTTTTGTCTTGCTACACATGAAACAACTGCACCATCTTTGATAAAGGATCACAAAGTTTACATAAACTTAGCTTAAAAGAGTCTATGAAAAAGTCAATGTTTTTGACATCAAACCTATGCTGAACAATATAGACCAGAAGCAGCCAGAAAACACAACAGCCCATTTTCAACAGCAAAGCACAAGGAAAGCAAACATGCAATGTTTGACTGATGTTGAACTAAAAAGGAGGTTGTCTTAAGTGACAGCATTCACCTAAGTGATCAAACAGCCTTCCTGGCACAAGCCCAAACCGAAGGGAGAACCACCTGACATGAAGTTGGAAGGCTTTGCCTCTCCTCATTTGAGACTCACATTTCCTGTTCTACTGAAAGCAGCACCCAGGAGTGCACTCCCCTGTGCTCAGGGGTTAGAGGCAGGAGCTGGCAATGCTTTGGGGAGCATCTCCAACTAGGAATCTAACTGACACCTTGAAGTACTATGGAAGAACTGCAAGTTGAAAAAGTTATTTTGGGAAATGAACTGCTCAGTGGTAGTACAGAACTGCATGGTATAGGAGAACATTATTTTTAACATGTTTGCTGTGGGTATCACGCCACCAGTGCCAGTAGTAAGAGGTATCATGCTTGATTTCAGACCATATTCATAACAGTAATCAAGATTGGCCAAATATCAATGAATTCAAAGAAATGATTCAGGGTCGAATGATAAGACATCACACCATGACATTGCATACAATGCTCATTACAAAAGTCTCAGAGTCACAGAGGTATTTTGCTTTCCAATTCATAAGGAAGTGCCTGTAACTCTTTCAATCAGTTCAGTGTTTCTTTATAAGTAAACCAAGGAGCCTGTTTACACTCATGCTCTCTGTTGCTTTGGGATCATTCCAGCTTGGTATCATCTGCCCTGTGATGGAGGCAACAGGCATCTTGCCTATCTCCCTGAAGCCACTCCTCGTGTTCTTCCCATTTAGTAATGACAACTCCAACTTGACTGCTCTCACTGGAGCCCTGCCAGTTCTATCCCGGGTACAGAGAACTCTGTGTGCAGGTGTTTCCAAGGCAGTGCTCAGCAGACCAAAGGGAGGTGCCCTCAAGCTTCTTCCAGTGACAAGGCAATGAGAACAGCTCTATCAGGCACAGGAATGATCAAGACATCAACAGGATCCTTACCACAGCTGGAGTTTTGTGATTGGGGCCATCAGGGAGCACAAGCAGGATGCAAAGGTCAGTTCTTCACACAGCTGCAAAGGCAACAGCCAAAATCCACATCTGTGAAGAAACCCTCCAGTGCCATTGTGTCCAAACAGAAAATTTCAGAAGAAGCTTCAGTAGCTCTACAAATTCTGTCAAAGAAAGTCAGCAGCAGGCAGGTGTGCCAGTTAGTGCTACATGTTCTATTAGCAACTACATGGCAAAAAAAGAGAAGTATTTTACTCCTCCTCTGTTTAAATAGTCTGCCTGCTACCAGACTCTGTGGATAACAGACCCTGCATCCTTATCACTTCATCCCCTGAATCTCTATTGTGACTCTCTAAATGGGTTCAGAGACTCACAGCATAGAAGCTCATTTCCCTGCTCTATCAAACCAAACCCATCAATGACCTTTAAGCTCCTGGCCACTTTCCTTCTCCGAGCTGAATCTTTTCCATTCTCCTCAAGTCTGCCTCTTCCAGCCTTTCCCCCAATATTGGCATTATCAAGACAGCAGAAATCAAGCATTACACCTGTCTATCCCATTACCCAGTGCAGAAGGGAACTAGGAAACCTACTGTGATTTACAATTTCATCTTCAACTAAATGTTGACAACATTAATCAAAAATTAACCTAATGAGAACAAAAGAACAGCCAGGACAGGTGACTAAACCACCCCAAAATAACATCATCAGTTGGGGTTACTACACTTTCAAGCCACCAACTTACGCTGCAGAAATGCCAAAAAGCATAACCTTTGAGCCTGTAGAAAAAAACCCCACAATTAAAAATAATTAAACCATAGAACCACATAAAACACTGGTCCCTATGACAGTGGCTTAGCTTTCTGAAGAACTACTTAGAGGTGCACAGAAGTGTGTGTAGGTATGTACCAAAGAAATACCTCAAGGCAGTACAACAAAAGAAGGGAGGACAAATTTCAGTGTAGTCTCATGGCTCTGCAAGAATTACAAAAATCCACGTTACCTATTTTAACTCAGGTACAGCCTAATTTGAACCTTTGCCATTTGTTAACTGAAATGTAGGTATTACACAGGGAATTTAAGAGATGAGTCACCAGAAGAGAAAGCAGAAAAGCAACAATAAATACCAGCATCTCATCTGTTCCACTGGGTCATTTCATGGCAGCCATACATATTGCATTGCAACTTGAATTCATTAGCAACATCATACACTATAGGTGTTAAATAATAATTTCTGTTTAATTCACAATTTTCTCTCACATACACAAGCGAAAAAAGGATGTACAAAAGCAATATGCACTTAAGTAACTCATAACCTGTGTGACTGATGCCCAAAGCAAACAACCAATTCTCCTTGCATCAATTTGACTGACTCGGGTCTGATTTACTGACAGTCCCAGTAGCGAGAAGAGGAGCAAATAGAAATACAAGCTGTCTAGGCAAAAGAAAGGTACTCAGGTGCCACACTGCTCACACCAGAGGGGAAGCAGTAACTCTGGGAGAGATATGCTGGCTGCCCCACAGAATGGAAACCATCTTCATATTGTTTATGTAAATACACAAGTCAATATATATTCCTGCAGTTGCCACAGGGAAGGGACTTGCACAAACATAGCTTTAAATTTCACTCACAACACACAAAGCAGAACATAAGCAACTGAACACAAAAATGCAGCCGGAGAAGGAACAGCCATACTTATAAAAAGGCAAATCTGAAAGGAAAGACGAAAGGATAAGAGAAGGAAGCCATGCTGTATCATTTTATGTTAAATCTGTGCTTTTCCCCGTCTCTGGAGGGCTTGGATGCTTGGTGCTATTTTAATGCTCAGGCTATCATTTTCCAAAAGCACTTGAATGAACACTGAAGGACAAAGGTATCGCTATGGAGGGCACAGCTTTGTGCAGCGAGGTAGCCCTGAGATCTCGATTCTGTTGACTCAGTGTCTCTTCAGATCAGGTGAATGACTGGAAGTGCATCTGTCAGCAACTTCTCTGCTTCATCTGTACTGCCAAAGCAAGGAGGTCAACAGTATCTTAGTGGGACCCACCGATGGCCCCCGCCCTCACCAGAGAGGGTACAACCACAATAGGATTCACTCTTGAACCAGCTACAAATTCTCTCATGCCCACTCAAACGCACAAGCCAAAGTCCGCTTTAACTTCCTAAAATTTGGCTTTGAAAGACGACTAGAAACTGACTTCCACAGCTGCTTTATTGTTTTGATGACCCAGATTGTCTTTTTCAACACATTTGCTCAGCTGAGTGGTGAACTGGCTTCTGTGGGGAAACAGAATTATGCAGAGCATTAAGACCGATTATGAGACGCCTCCTTTCATTTCTGGAGTCAGACAAGCCCTGCAATGTTAAGGAAAACTGGTCACAAAGATCAAAGGAGAAGGGAAGGCAATTAGCAGATTGGCACTTATCCCTCTTCAAAAGAAACAAGTTTCGCAGCTTTTGTTGATAAGAACAAGCTACAGCCGTGTTTTAAGGGGCTCTTAGCAAACTACTGGAAAGCACAGGGACTTCAGTCTAACGCTTGTGAAAGATTTCTGCTGACTTCAAAATGGGAATTTGGGAGAAACATTTGTGTATTACAGTGAGGCAAGAAACTCAATATTCTAATTATCAGAGATCAAGAGAAAAGAGAGAGGACAGTACAGACTGCATAGAATACAAGTCCGAAGTTGACACTTTAGGGCGCCTTAGATATTAATGTTCCTTTTCAATGAAGCCCAAGAAAACAGTGACTGCTACAGCCAGTCCATCTCCCGTGCAAGCCAAAACACAGGTGATTCTGCAAGACAAAACACACAAATTGAAGCAGAAATGCAATCAGCCCGACCCTAGCCAAATGTCTTATCTCCAAGCACATGTAAGGACACTGAGTACCTAATTATCCTTTGAAGTTTGGTCAAAAAAAAAACAACACAAAAACTTGTGGATACACTGTAGCAAAGAGTAATAAGGATATAGCTGAAATCATTGCCAGTTCCATTACACAAGAATGGAAAAGGCAACATGGAACACAGATGAGGTGGCATTTGCAGCCTCAGGCACTGAAAAACTTCACACGTTACACAAGACTGTTCTGGATTTAAGACAAACAGAACTCTGAAATAAAAAACCAGATAATAGAATTTATGATATTATGTGAGAGAGAATAGTTCTCAATATTGGAATGTTACCTTCACAAAGCTGTAGTTAATGGATGGCAGCTGGTAACTTCTGGAGTGATGAATGCATCTACAACTACAGCTCAGACAGAGATCACAAGGGATGCAAGAGATGCACTTCAAGTGTTTAATCCAGGGGTCCAAGAAAATCCTCAACAAAAACCCAAATTACAAAGTCCAGAAAAACCAACCAGCTCCCCAACACAAAAACACAAACCAAAAAAGTCCAAACCAACAAAAAGTCAAATTGCTATTTTGCTCATCAAGTTGATATTCAGGGCATGGTACTTTATTTACTTAGACAGACTTCTAAGGTACCACGAGGAAAGGCAGATTTTCAGTGGGGTCACCTCAGTGCAGGGAAGAGCAGCTCGTGCTGTGGCTTGCCAAAAAGCTCTGCTGCACCCAGAAGGATCATGGATTTAACCTTCTGTCCTCGGATTACCTGTGTAATGCAAAGAGCAGTATCAATACCAAACCAGTGGCTCACACAGGACAGACTTCTGTGGGACATAAGGTGCCAGTGCTGAATTTTTTGACTGAGCTGTAGTTGTAGATGCATGACTCCAGAAGTTACCAGCTGCCATCCATTAACTACAGCTTTGTGAAGATAAAATTTGATGTACAGGTGGCCAAATACTTACATTTTTTATTTAAAAAACTCAAACAGGCTTACTTTGGAGAAACAGTCTATCTTGCCAGAAACAAAAAGCCGTGTAACTTGTTTCCAGCAGTGCTCCTCTCCTCTGGCATACACAGTAATGGTGGAAAACACACACAGGTAAATCAAGGACTGCTCCCACCTGGCACTACAAACTCCCACCACAAGCACATGATCCCACGGCACTAAGAGCAAACAGGTCACTTTCTGAGGAGCTGGATCACTGAATACATTACCTGTATCATGCTGAACATAAATAACTCCTTCATCCAGTAACAACCACCTCAACTACATTACTGATAACCTTCTTGAACAACAAAAGTTGCATTGTGTTGTCTTGAACTATTAGCAGTAACATGGCTGAAATGGCACCTAGAATTCCCAATTTAGGGAAAATATTGACAAGACCTCCAGCTCCTCAGTTAAGTAGGTTTCCAGTGATGATCACTCACTTGGGCAGTTTGGCTATGAAAGCCTGTGAGGGGATGATTAATCTGAGGTTAGTTTTAGCTGTTTAAAAAAGGGCCACAAAGTAAGCGTTGTCTCCACTGCAGGGACGGCCAGAATGATTGTCAAGAAGCCACACTCAGATCCACTTCTCTCTGCTCTAAAGCCCCTGTCCAACACAAGTCTCCAGGTGCCTGCTGTACCTCCCTGCTCTGACACACATCATGTACCAGCAGAGCCCTACACGCCCCACAGCACTCAGAGCTGTCAGAGTGAGGAATTGAAAGAACAATGGGCAGGTGAGTCAGAAGACATGGAAAAGTTGTGGGAGCAGAGAGATGATTCTCAAGGTAAGCACGTAAGACCTCTTATTTACTAAGTTATTCTCAAGAAAGTGTATTTGACATGGGAAATCCAAATACAAGTGATCAATAAGCTTCAGTCAAGGTGTTATCTTGTCCTTACAAGAGCAACATTGGGCTTGGAGGCCCACACCAGACTGCCTAGATACGAAAGCTCAAAGGGGCAATAAAAAATTTAGCAACCCACTTATGCTGTAGGACCTGCAGCCCTACAGGATCCATATAATTTGCATCTGTTGCTGATAGTGGTCTTTTCAGTTTAGGTATCTAGTTTAAGGCTCAGTAGACAATTAACAATTGATAACCAGCTCAAGTAGCTCATCTGATATCTCTGTCTGAGGCACACTCCCACACTGTCAGTGTCTCAGTTCACTCAGCTTCACTGAACAATAACTCCAAATCAAAACAGAGGCAGCTGCAGTAACACTGTCAATAAAAAAAGCTGTTGCAGTGCTGCCCTGAAAAAAAAAAAAAAAGAAACCAAATAAATCAGCACTTCTTGGCTATATTTCCTTTAACCTTGAAGCTTTTTAACATCCTCTTAAAACCAAATTATTAGCAGTAGATAAGTGTTGTGCAATGCTTGTGAATTGCTGCTTAAGTGGATTTTAATAATTGAGAATGGAAAATTTTATCACTCTGCACTAGAACCATGTCAGATCGAAACGTTGGGAAGTCAAAATTTGCTCTAGTTTGGTGTTTTATCCTCATTTCAGTAGCATGAGAGGGAGTTCTGGCATTTGAGCTTCTTCCAGTTGAATTATTTAAACTATCTAATAGGCTTTTTAATTTTTCAAGGCATTGCACAAGGTAAGCAGCAGCTTAGCGGAAGAAAAAAGACAGGTCAGCTGCTGCATAAATCACATTGGGCACAAACCAAAAGGCAATATGTGCATCCATCATGGAGCTACAGCTCAGGAAGTGGCAGAGTGCAGCATGCCAAGCAGTTTGGTGGTTATGGCATCTCCTACACACCCCTCTTCCTTCCCTGCTGGAATCACTTGTGCCTCCCTCAGTCATTAAAAGGATGCAGGTAATGTCTGTGCAGCCCCAGGATCACATTTCTAGAGAAGAGGTTTAAGGACCAACTTTCCCAGCTGAAAGTAAAGCACATGAATAGGCCCGGTTAAGGAATTTTGATCTTTTTCTCAATTATCATTTAGGAAATCCAAGGTCTGTTGGTGTCAGTGATCATGAAGAACAAGAAAATGCAATTGAAAAACACAACCTGGTCAGATATTGAAAATGCCTTTAAACACATACCCACTTGGCATCAATTTGTTTTCCTTTCCGCCAGCACACACATTTTCCTAGGAATCTTCATATTTCCTAAGGCAAGAATCATCCATTTTGGGAAAGAAGTCAGAAATGAGAAATGCTTGCATGAACCAGGCCTTACTGACCTTCCATCATGAATAAACAAGGAGTTTTTCCAGAACTGAGAGAAACACATTCTATACAATGAATGCATTTCTTTGTTGTCAGCCCCCCAAAAAAAGCAGTGCAGAACCAAAGCACTTTGTTCTAGGCTACTTGCACTTAGCACAGTTTTTAAGTCTTGAACATCTGGAGAGAGGAATTAACTCTCCCAGGCAAAGGACACTTAACACATGGCACAAGTGTCAAAAATTGCACTGAAGTGGACTCCATGGAGCATATTTGCCTTGCTGAAGCTCCTGGCACAGGGGTGGATTTAATCCAAATTGGAATACACTAACTCATCTTTCCTCTCTTAGCTTTGGAGTTTTAAAAGAAAACTCAGATTTTTTTGCCTTTTTTTGCTCCCAGCTGAATTAAAAGGGGAAGGCATTAAAACTGCAGTCATTGCAATCAGGCAAATGGTTTTAAAATAAGAAATAACAGTTTTTTCTAGAGGCTAATACCTTCCATTCAAGTGTGCCTTTTCTGTTTTCAAAATACTTTTTAGATAATAAAGGATTTCCACCTCACTGTCTCTGAATGTCTATAGAAGTGTTAAGTACAGCACATTTCAAGTGATAGATGGTATTTCAAAAAGGTCTACAAAAAGAAATTATATTCATGACAGGACACTTGATAGGAACAAAGCAAAATAGGGTAAAAAGGAAATACAAGTGTTGAGACTGCTTTTGTCATTAATAGATTTCATTAAACTCCCCAATGCAAGTAAAGTTGGCCATTAATACTCTTTTTTCCTCTCAAATATTCTTGCTGAAGCAAATTTTCCAAACAACTGCATTTGATGCAAACATTTTCTAAATGAACTGTGGTAGAGATACCACTTTCTCTGAAACAGGTGAGCAGGAAGAGCTGCTTTTCCCAAAGTGGTGGAAACACAAGGAGTGCTCACTTCCTCACATACCAGGTCCAGCTGTGATCCATGGAGAAATCCAGGCCTCCAATGAGCATTTATTCCCAAAGGAAGCACCAAGGCCCTTCCCATGGACACCCAGCAGGATATGCAAGAACATACTCCAAGGTTACTAAATAGTTCCTGTTTTTACAGCCTCACCCTGGACATGGATTTTGACATAAGGCAGAGATGTCTCTCCCTTGCTGTTTTGGGGGAGGTTTCATTGGGAGGGTATCAGAGGGAAGGAATGAAGAAACACCATCCTGCTCTACCTGAACCTCCTGCTACCCAGGTGTCACCTGTATCATGTCAGGAGCAGAAACCAGAACAAGTGTCACTCAAACAGGAGGTGAATCCTGTGAGAAGCTGGTCCCTCCTGACACTCACCAATGCAGTGCTCCTACTGTCTAATCATTTAATTCAGATTATTCAGAGCTTGACACATGTTGACTCCTAGTGAAGCAGTACTACTGACATGCCATGCTTCATAGAACTTGTTTCATAATCAGTGTCCTGACCAATACAACATGGGAGAAGAAGTCCAGTGGATTTAAGATCTGTAAGTTGAAGAGTATTTATAAGCAGGTCTGCAAAAATTGGATTCTGCAAGTTAGAGGGACAAAGTGCAATATTCTATGTGTAACAGCTGTGCAGTTAGCGAGCCATTTCTGGCCTGTGCTGGTCACAGTTACAATACAGATAAGGGGGAACAGAAGACAATATACTGAGATATGGTTGATAAGAAATCAATCAAATCGGATTAGCATTCCAGACAGCTTGTACTCTGCCAGAACAGCCACACATTAAAGCCTACCTACTCCTAAATGATACCAACTTGTATGAGTGAAGACAAGCAGCTTGGATCTGGAGATTCTCTTCTCCACTATGTTTCATCTCGAGGTCCCATTTCCTCCCTTTACTGACCATGAACTCTGAAGAACAATTGTTGGGTTTTGGCCACTGGCCATTTTTAAGTCCACACTTACAAAAAGCATTGGCAAATCACCTTTAACTCTGGATACAGCTGAGAACCACTCACCTCCCCATTGCACAGTGGCACCAGCAACAGGCTGAGTGTTCCCCAGTAGGAATTCTGGGCTGGTGTGGTGCTGAGCACACCAGAGCTGGATTCCACACCATTAGGATATAATGGCATTGTTGACAGAAGACGTTTCCGTAATTTTAATTGTTGATATGGTTTCCAAACAGTTAGAGAGTATCAATTAGCTTTGATTGAATGAGTCACAAAATCACAAGTGGGCTTCCATTACAGCTCAAGTAATGCATCAGTCCAAGATAATGGAAGCTAACACCAAAAAAATATCACAAAATTAAACTCCTGACATCTTTAGATCTACTTTGCATGGCAGGTATTTCTGTTGCTTAAGTTTTGTTTTAAACAAATCCATACTGCATAACTTCATCTATGGTTGCTAGTTTTTAAATGAATGATGCCAAGAGGATTATGCCTTTACTTACAGAAATGAACTTGACAACTTAATTACTTCTCAGGGTTTTTTAAATCTACATATCAGGTTCTATATTATCCATTGTTATCTGTAATATTACATATACAGAGACAAAACAGTCCTTGTGTGTAGAATATTACCTACACAGCCTCTTCTGAATGACTGCAATTTTCCTACCCAAGGAGCAAAAGTAGTAAAAAAAAAATGAACACATACATGAGACCTTTGCTTCTCTAAGACTAGTTATTCTTATTTTGCTGTTATATGCATTTTTAGTCATATACCAGCTCCAAAATAATATTTTGCTAAGATAAACACAGTGGCAAAGAAATGCTTCTGACTATTAATAAGTAAAATTTGAACCCTATAAAAGTAATTCTGCCCATTTAATTACAGGGAAAGCCATTTCCATTTAATTGTTACCTTGCGACTTCACAAGTCCTTAATTCCACATAATTGTGATTAATGCATAAATTACATTTATCAGCAGTAATCGCTGATGTAGTTGCATTTAATTATTTTTGCAGTCTTGACCAATTCCCAGGTGCCTCATACTGGACACTGGCAAAGTCTCAAGCTAATACAGGATTTTTGTTTATCTGGATAGAACTATCTAAGAAGTGCTTGGAATCTCAGAACAATTTTGGTTGCAAGGGACTTTAAAAATGATTTTGTTCCACTCCCTACCATGGGCAGGGACACTTTCCACTATCCCAGGCTGCTCCAAGCTCCCTGTCCAGCCTAGCCTTGGACACTTCCAGGGATGGGGCAGCCACAGCTTCTCTGGGCAACCTGTCTCATCACCTTGGCAGTCGAAGCTTCTTCCTTATATGCCATCTAAAAGTATCCTTTTTTCAGTTTAAAGCCACTGCCCCTTCTACTTTTATGTGCACATAAACAAAGTTTTTATTAATATTATTGAGTACTCTGAAGACTATTAAAATAGACAACCTAGAATTGCTTGCCTACACATCATCGTTCCATGGCAGGAAAACAAAACTACAAAGGGTGCAGTGAGACCTTGAGGACTGACCTACAGGCTGCTGCAGTGCTGGGAGCAATCCTGCTACTCAAGCTGCTCAAATTAGGCTCTTCCTGCTGTGCCAGCAGTTCCTGGGTGCACGCATGGCTGAACCTTCAGAATGGATCTTTTGTTGTTTTAATGTGGACCATTTGGAAACAACTAGGACTTGAGAATCCAGTAGGCATCCTTTTTTTCCACTGTCCCGCTCAGGAGCGCTTGTGCTTGGAACCGGAACCAGCATGCAACTGTATCTGTAACTCCCTATTAACTTGTCTAACACTGTTTTTATAGTACCAATACTATAATAAGAAAATTTTCTTCAATTAAGGTGAATAGCTCAGAAGTCAACCAACTCAAAATGGAGGGAAAAAAAAAAAGCATCCTGTAATATTCCAATTGGGATCAGCCAGCAATTTCTCACCCATGATATTTACTGTATTCCACCTCAGCCTCTTCTACTTCCCCATCTCATCAGTAAGAAAGTACAATAGCACATACAGGGCCCAGCCTTCCCCCAGTGGGAGTGAGTTGTGCAATGGTGACATTTAAACAGGTTGGTTTTGTAGGGCCATCATGTAAATAGTATTTCAGAGTCAGAACAGAACTCTGAAAGAACATATTTCTGACCAGAACAGGAACTGAAGCCTAATTTACTCCTACATTTGGATACCTCATGCTCTCAAACCTGTGGATCCCATGACTAACTCAATCAGGCATCCTAAAGCTATTTTGGGAGCTCCTGCCCAACTTGGACTTCATTACAGAAAAGTACACACTTCTCTTGTCTTGTGCCACCTGCCAGCCCTAAATATAAGTGCCTAAAATATAAGTGTCAATCTCAAACTGTAATCAATAACTTTAAGCACTCAGACACATTACTGATCTCAATTTTTGTCAATCTGACTCTTGTGCCTCTTTACCCCTCTGCTTTGCAAGTCCGGTGTCAGATCAGAGACTCAGAGGTGCCATATACCAAATCAGGAGTTGTGTACTTTGCATCTCGACTGTAAGATTTATCTCTGCTAATTGCAGCAATGACCATCAAGTGCACAATAAGTTACTCATTAATATGTGATCTTACAGCTCAGATGGAATAACATCTCTACTCACTGCTTTATGCACTAACACAAGTGGAAATGCAAACATCCCAAGCTTGCCCAGTAGTAAAAAACAATAGGAAACTGGAGTAGAAACTGTTTAGTTTTGCTAAGACTAGTCCAGTTGTCTTCCTCCATTCTTCTCATCCCCACACCTCACTCCCTCAAAAAAAGCAACAAATCCCAAGGAAAGCCTAGTTTATAAATGAGAGCCATGCAGGTCACCACAAGACAAATGCCTTGCTATGGCTGTACAGCTCACCTGCCTGAAGCGCTGCATCACTAAACCCCAAAACTTTGTGCCCTAGGGTTATTATTTCATTTATTTTCCCCCCTCATGATGATATAACTTCACTGCAATTAAGCTGAATACCTGGCTTCTCTTGTGGAATAAACTGCAGACAAAGCTACCTCCTGTTACCAAGAGCAGGAGATAACTAACAGCACTCAGTAGCAGGTACAGCCAAGTTGGATGCCAAAAATATTCTGGCACTTGGAGTTTTAGAAAAAGCTCAGGGACCCAGGGACACCACCTTTTTCTGAATGTATTCACAGGAGATAAAAAAATCCCAAATCAGATGGCCTTCCACAGACAAGGAAAGGTAGAAGCTCACTGTCATCCCTGCTTAAGGTCTTATTTAATTCTGCATCTTTCTTGTGAATGTTTTTCCCACCAAACAATACCTAGAAGGGGTTATTTTGCAACACCTTGGAATTCTCTGGAGCCCTTTAGCACTTCCCAGACCACTGTGGGGCTTCAGTAGAGGGGACAGACAGCCTTCTATTGCTGTTAGAAGGTATGAACAGAGAAATTGCTTCTGCAACAGAGGGTTTTTTTCTGTTTGTATGAGTACAAGACCAAATGAGAGAGGTACATTACTCAGAAAAAAAACATCTAAGTAGAGCTTACTCTACTCTGTGTGCCTATCCTGCTCATCAGATCGACAGGATTTTTTAATCTTTTTAGGACCATATCAAAGAGTAACAATTAAAAAATATCCTTGGCAATTAATTACAGGTGTAACTGCAAAGCAGTGCCAGCCAAAAGCACATTAAACTTTCCAGTCTAACTCCACTGAAATGAAAGAAGCTGTATTTCATTAGTTTATTTCATAGCAAATCAGAGGGGATTGAATTTATGATTCAACCACATGTATACAACATTTTACTCATCTCAGTCCCCACATCGTGTCCTTGCAGTACCAACAGCACAGAGAGCTTACTTGGCTTCCCTAAAAACCAACACCTTTCAACAGG
Organism: Serilophus lunatus; assembly: GCA_013399895.1. Lineage (NCBI taxonomy): Eukaryota > Metazoa > Chordata > Aves > Passeriformes > Eurylaimidae > Serilophus > Serilophus lunatus. The sequence continues at coordinate 362,111 of VXBA01001039.1, read as the reverse complement.
AATAATTCCATAAAACAAACCTCTTGGCTTTCTTCCTATGGATGGAAACGCGACTGGAATCCAAGCTGCTGTGAAACCTGCATGTAGAACCTCACAGCTCTTCAGTGCTCCCACTCTGACTCACCCAGTTACCAAGTGTCAGACAAAGGACTGTAGATCCCTGACTCCTCAGGTGCATAAATGGAATTCTGAGAGGGAGCTCCCATGATACACGGCAGGGTTTGCAAGGTAACCGGGTCAGGCTCTCAGTTACTTTGTAGAGTGGAAGCAGGAGCACAGCAGAGGAGCTACAGGGGAATATCAAAGCTTTTAATGAGTGGAAGTAACAGCATTTTATTATATCTAGTTTTCCATCTTTAAAGCAGACTTCCAGATTAGTGCTCTCTCAAAAACTCCCAGAACTAGAACCTGGAAAAGGAAATCCACACAGCACAGAGCTGAATACAGTTTGTTAGGAATAAAATGTGTGAGATAAGAAAACATCCCCTTGGGACTTACTCAGGTGTGCAGAGGGAACACCCAGGAAAGTAGAGTTTCTGAACAGCCACATTCAGCCTACACCTTGGCAACTGGAATTTGCTTTGCTTACTTCCAGCAGCTCCAAATCCTGGGTAACTGCAGGTTAACTCAGCTGTTCAGAGGTCTGTATTAAAAGCAACCATTTCCTAAAAAAGAGGCTCTGACACTGGACCTGCAAAGGCTTTGGAAGGAAGTGGGATTATTCCAGCAGCAATTCCCAGTGTGCAGAGAATGCACTCAGCCTTGCAAAGGCAAGGTCCTACACACTGGATATGGCACAGCAGTAGCCAAGTAATTTTTTCTTCTGTGAGTAAAAAGGAGCTTTTCCAATACTCAATGTCACCATCAGATGTCAGAAGAAAATGGTAAACTAAGTGTCCTTAGATAGTCAATTTGTCTGAGCAGATTGGAAAATTTACAACATACTTTAATTACAAGGGGACCTGGTCATAAAGACATCACATGAGAAACTTAGTTGTTGGGGAAAAAGAGGTGTTTCCTTTCAACTCATCTGACAAGTACTCCACAATTTGAAGAGTTGTTCTATTTCACACAATCCTTACTGAACATGTATTTCCTTTAGTGCATCCAGAATATTTGAAATTACAGTAGGAGAATCTGGGTGTGTAGATATCTACCTATCTTTAAGACAGCTAAAACATTATTTCCTGTGTTCATAAATGTACTTTGAGTTACAGTTTGTAAATACTAACCTGTCATTGAGCAGGCACAGGCACCACAAACTGCCCTAGAGAGCCATAACTAGGGAAAATTCAAGGGCTCTGCTTAGGAGGAGCAGTGCTGTGCAAACATCAAATGGGCTTTTAGTGGCTCATATGACTGGTTAATGAGTGACATTACAACATATCTGCTGTTGGGAAAACCTTGAGAAGTGTTATTTCCTGGTATCTAGTAAGGGGTGCAGTGTCGAACAACATAGTGAAGTCAAAGAAGAGATACAACAAAAGCCTAAAATAATGCAAAAACTCCATTAAGGTAGAAAAATATAAAATAGCAAATGGGTGGAGTTTCAGATCTCAACTGCACATTGGATTATTAAATTCTCATTAGCATTCTTTAGAGGCCTAGACAATGCATCCAATTCCAATTAACAGGAAAAAGAGTTGAAATTCTCACACTAAGTTAACAAAAGAGAAAAAGCTTGCAGAGCTCCACAGACAAGAGACTTGCATTGCCCTGACATCAGCTCCCTTCATCAAAATAGCAATTTCACTTCTCATCTGATAAGCATCACAAAAGTAGCATTTTTCCACAAATCTACAAAGTAAATGACACAGAACTTGTTAAAGGAGAGCTAAGCAGACAGTCCTGCCCCTAGCACTACTTTAACTACCAGTAGTGGCTAAGTCACACTTGCCTTCACTAATTGCATCTATTTAGCAGGGCCGTGTCAGGGTCAGAGCCTCAACCTTTGAAGCATAACTGCTTGGGTCCTGCAATGTTCCAGTTCATCAGTCATTAACACCATCACAGAAGAGTTGGAAGGAACCTCTGGAAGTAGTGCTCTGATGCCTTCTGAGGGAAGTACTTGGGTGCTGTCCCACACTCACTCTGACTCTGCCTTAGACTTGAACTCTCCGGCCAACCCCTGCCAGTGCTCCATCACCATCACCAGAAAAAAGTGCTTCCCCATTTCTTGTTCCCAAGGAATCTCCTGTGTTTCAGTTTGTGCCCAGTGGCTCTGGTCCTGGTACTCTCCCTGCATGTATCTGCACATGGATGAGATCTCTGGCCCTCTCTTTTCCCAGCTGAACAGGTCAGAGAAAATCCAAGATAGTGTTATAACATCACATTTCTTTCCAATAAAATAACTTCAAAACCCCTGGATTCCTCGTTTTGATCACCTACTTAAAACAGATTAATGCCTAACTTGTGGTGGTATTGCAGGAACACTTGTGGAGGGGGAGTAGGTCAGCACAAATCTCATGTGAATTATCCCAAATATATTGCTGGGACAGTTTCTAAAGCTATTTTACCCACTACAGCTTTGCAGAGACCAAAAAGGTAATATCAAAGCAGTATGACACAGGATTTCAGTTTCACTTGACAAATCCCAATATGGATCACAGACTCCTCCTACAAAAGGTGGTCATGACTAAGCCAAGGGCATCACACTGGGGAGACAGTGTCTGATTTATCACATTACTCTTACCTTGACTTACTCATTGTTAGGATCACTTTTCTGTTGTGGAAACTTGAGGCAGCCTCCAGCTTGGCAGACATCAATAAGTACCTGAGGACTAAAAACACAGTTGAAGTTTCAAGTCCAATTACTTCAAAAAACTTCTGAGGCAAAGCACAACATCAATGGATATACAAGGGAATATATAATTGCAGTGAGAATCCCTAACTTCAGGCTGATGTTTGTTATGAGCCAAAACACTTGGTCTGACAGAACACCTGTAGGATTTTCACAAACTGTGATTTTCAGATCTCTCCCAAGTCAGTAACAGTAATAAAAAAACCCAGACTAAATGCTACAATAATGGCAGGCACTAAAATCTTGTTTCATTGACTTGCTTGCAGCCCAGTAATTTGAATGATGTGCTCACCTATTGTTTTACTTGTATTTACAGGACACTCCCACAACTGTTTCATGCTCCTATGACGAGGCAAAACACTTACTTGATTTCTCTACCTGATTAAGGTGGATCTTGAGCAATTATGGTTCATAAGAACAAAAGACGACAGAAAGAATGGGCCGATTTGTCCTGTTATTATCACATTTGCCATCAGCTACACCTCTGAAACTCCACAGGATGTGAAATGCTCTTAAGAACACCACATTTCCCAACAGCATTTAGAGTGACCATTCCCCCAATTGCTTGTTCTGTGATTTATTTTTTTTTACTACATCTATGTTTAGCATGCCATATTTTTGAAGATACATTTGCTTATTTATAGTAAGATATGACTTGTTATTGATACTCATCCCATGACAAGCCTCAGCATCCACCTGATACAGGAAAAGCCCAGGCTCTTCTGTCAAGCAGTACGGACTCAGAACTTGAGTTATTTAAGATGAATTAATTGGACAGAAAATTTGTGAAGTCACATAGTAAGAGGACAAGTGCACTCATTCTGAGCCAGAACTGGGGTAGTGCTCTCTCCTGGCACACTGCTTTTGGAACACTGCCTCAGAGGTCCCAGTTCAGTGCTTGTGCCTTTCCAAGATGTACCTCAGAAGACAGAGCAGCCTGTGTCAAGGAAGGCAAAGATGCTGCTCTTCCCAGGAAAAAGGTACCAGGAGGAAGTACAAACAGCGCCAAAGTATTGTGCTCAGCACACGTTTGTTGTTACAGCATCAGTAAACACAACTGAAATACTGGCTCAGATCTTCCTTGGGATTCAAAGAGAGTTTCCCTATAAAGCTGACTGGCCCAGGAGGGGACTTAGAGTTATTTAAAACCCAGGGACAGTTCTGTGGTAGCCAGTGCCTCATGTCCTTGAATTGTACAGGAAATCTGAATGCTCAGCATGGCTCACATCACATGAGCTTGTTCCTGTAGGATTCCTTACACAGTGTCACATATCAACCCTTTCCTTGCCCTGCAGAGTCCCAGAAGCAACACTTAAAACAACAGATTAGAGTAGGAAGTTCACTGCACTGCAGAAAGTGTCAAGTGTGGATTTAACCCTCCCTCAAGTCCCTGCAGTATCTCACTAAAAAGAGTCACTATCAATTGCATGGTTCTGTTTCAATTATCCTAACTTCACTCCAAATGTCTCAGAATTAAGGAGAGAGGTGGATCCGAACCAAGTGAGACTGAACATTTGGGACAAGACTATCTTAAATATATACAAACATTAATACACACATATACAACATTCATAATTTGTAACTGACAGAAGAATCATAAGTTAAAACAGAACCAATAGCAAGATGGGTTGAGCTGGGAGAAGAGTAAAGAAAAAACCAACCAAGTAAAAGGCAAGTGGCACAGAAATATCCTGAGTACAACAGAAAAAGAAATCACACAGGAATGGAAGCAGCCCCCATGGACAATGCTTAGCATTTGAGAATTCTATTTAAAAGACTTCTGTGAACACATTTCACAGTGTTTCCCCCACAGCTAATCTCTCTTGAAGAACAGATGAACATATTTTTCTCATTTATACCAAGACAATACCAACAACTGTGACTAAAGACAATCTGGAAAAGGTGAAAATATTTGCATAAGTGTATACACATTAATACGTTGCAAGCATTTTGTGCCAAAGACATAATGAATATGGAACTACAACCCATCTGGAAACACTTTCCTCTGGAAGTTCATTTTAGTGTTTTGCTCCCAAAAATTGCTGCAAGGAGGCAAGTGCATTCCCCAAAGAATTATCCTGCCCTAACAGCTTAGATTGAAGTTAATGACACTTCTAAATTAGTTTTTGCATTCCTTTAATCATGGCCACCCACCTGTGAGGCACTGCCCTGGACAGCTCATGGGCCGTTCAGAGCCAGAGGTACAGAGACATGTCAAGACAAAGTTTTCACAACAAAGAGGACAGTAATTCTGTTGCTGGGATGACCCAAGAGAGGCAAGGCTGGCAGGGACAGGCCACTTCCCATTGTGCAAACCCTGGAGCAAGCAATCACAGAAGGCTCAGGGGAAGGTCACCTTTGAGAACTCACACAGGCTGTAAAAGACCAGGATAAGATGACTGGGCATATAAAAGTCTCTTGCCTAATGTGAAGCTTTATGATGAGACCACACAGGAGTTCTGCCCTGTAAAGAGCATCCATGTCCCATCATCCTTACAATAAATCTACAGACTCCCACATGGAGCTGTCCCACAAGCTGGAAAATGCGGTTATTTGCACGCAATGACACACACGCAAGATCCCATCTATTTGATGAGCCCCTCAGGCACAGAAGCACAAACTAGCACTGCTGCAGGAGCTTACAACTGGGAAAATGATACTTTTGTCCCCGTATCACCTCCTTCAGCCCAAATCCTGCTGTCTCTCAGCACACAGGTGTTTTCAGTGCATCACGTGGCAGATAATTCCAAGGCCTTTATGGACATCCATCCTTTTTTGGATAGAAGGGTGTCAAAATATTGCATAACTACTCTGAAATATCAATAAATGCCCTCAGTTATTCATCAACCACCACGCTATGGCACAAGCGCCAGCCAGGTATTGCAAACATCAGCACAGAGATCAAAAGCAACTTGGATTAACTAGGAAATTTCACCAAATTAATTGATTGGCTTGCAATGATGGCTCCACCTTCATCTCTGACACACAAGGGCTTAAATAATTTACTTGCTCTTTAGTCTTGAACTCTGTCAGAACCCACAGGTATATGAAATGTAAACTAGAACAAGTGATTCTGCTTTGCAAACTTTCTCCTGGTGTTTTTTGGTTGGTCAGTTTGGGGTTTTTTGGAGGGTATTGTTTGGGTTGGCTCTGTTGGGTTTCAATACCAGATGACAACCCATATGTCACATATGAGAAGAGTTGCTGGGGATGGTCAGAAGGTTTAACATAAAATACATTTTCACTGGAAAAATGTTAATTCATTTATAACAAAGTATTTGATGTTAGTGTATCAGTATTTTTACCCTTTCTTTTCAAACCTAGACTGAGCAGGAATTTGACTATCAGAGGGCAAACTGAGCATAGATTTTAACTCCCACTTGTACCTACAGCCTGGGAACAGTCCTGCAGGTTTTACCTCTGGCAAGTAGCCCCAGAGATCCTACTCCAGGAGGAGTTGTTTTCATACACACTCCTTGTTAAAATCCCCCGTTACACAGAACAAGCCCATCAACACGAGTCAGTTAAATTTCCTTTTCCGCCCATGGAAAACTTAGTGATCCAGCAAGCCATGCAATTTCAAAGTGGTGCCAGTTGATACAATAAAAGAGGTGTTTGGAGCACCAGCAGCACTGACCATATCTGTGTGAGGCGCCACAGCCACACATGGCACAGGAGTGCTGCCAACTGCAAGTGTTCTCAGTTCAGTAGGAGCAGGAGACTGTTCAGGTTCCTTCCCATCACTGACACTCCAACAAAATGCATTCTTACTGTTTGCTCAACTCCACATCAACAGTTCAATCAACATGAGCTAGAACCACATATTATACCCCAAAAGTCACAAGTAACAGAAGTTGAACTTGAATTTTGCCACACAATTCCAAGCCATCTCAGCAATTCCTGCCTAGAGCTCACAACACAATCACTGCATTAATCACACTTGCACACTATTTCACACATGCCTTCAGGTTGGTGTGATAATTTACACCTATCATTTAGAATTAAGTTTTTGAGGATTATTTCTAATCAACAGGGGTTGCAAAAGCATTTGAGTCACTATCAGTATCGCGCCCTTGTGACATAATGAAAACACAGGTTCATTATCTGCTTTGCTGACTTCACCTTATTGATTCAAGCACCTTTTGCTCTGCCCCATGTGCTCTGGCAAGAAAGAGCTCCTCTCTGATGGCTAAACTAAGGATTAGGACCTGGTGACAGCTCCTGTTATCCATTTTCTGTGAGGATACTCCCTCTTATGACTTAAAACTACACTTGAGACTTACTCCACAACAGACCAGTTGGCCTGTTGACTTTATATGTCATTTTCCTGTGTCAAAAAAAGGCAGGATTTGGAGCCCTTTCCTACTTGAAGCTGATCAAGCTCATATTTCTCTCCAAATGCTCAAAAAAGCAGGTAATACATCTAATGATTTATCTGTTAAGATGCTGTACTTGGAGATCCTCAGCAAACACTTTTACCCTGGTAGCTTTAATGAAATGGAAAGACAGCTCTGGTGCTCTGTCAGATGGTGTTCTTCCAGGAGGGAGATATTTGCAAAGACCCATTTAATCAGAGGAAGGATTTGATGCAGGCAAGACAGCAAGGTGTGACACCATCTGTTCATCACTGTACTCACAGAGAATGGAATTTAGTCGGTCAGAAACACTGATTTGTTACAAGAACAGTAGGTTGGTTTTTTTACCTTTAAGTAATGAAAACACAATATTGCTCATTTCACTGTGCTGCATGTGTTTTGTTCCATGGCTGGGACAGAGCAGTTACTGGCACTGCCGTGTTCAGTTGTTGAAGTCGCTGAGTTCACATTCACATCCTTCCTGATTTATCCTTCCCATAGTTCCTTACTTTCTGGCTCCTGGTCATTTCCATGCCTCCCTCCTATGGCACTTGCTTTTACAATAGGTGGCAGAAGCTGTCTCTGTCTCTCCCTGACTGCCATCCCTGTCCTGATTCACATCCTGCTTCACTGTGCTCACATTTTGCCTTGAAACTCACCCTCCTGGTGTGTCTTTTGGCTGTGGGGATCACGATATCCTTACGCGTTACTACTCCCTTATACCTGAAGTGTACACAACCCTCTTGGAAAACCCCAACAGTTGGCAGAACAGCTCTCCATCCCTTCTGCTGACTCATCTACCTCCAGATCAGGGCACGGTGCAGAACCACCTGTTCATCTAATTCCAAATGTGAACTAGGCTGGAGAAGAACCTGGAGAAACCCTCTTCAGTCTTATTTTTAGCAGAGGAAAAAACAAAAAAGACGGATTTACCACAGAAAGTAACACTGAAGGAGGAACAGAAGCTTTTCCTGGTGAGCTTTTACCACTAGATGGTGCTTTGCAAGAGACTCAAACAGCAAAAGTCAACACACCGGGCAAGGTCAGCATGTCAGAACCGAGACCCACCACAAATCCAAGTAGAAGCATATCCCTACGGTATTCTACTTGCAATCTGGGCCACGTCGTGGCTCTCTGATGGAGAAGTGAGGCCAAACACACGGTCATCACAAGGGGGAGGTGACGAAGAACGACGTGTTAATGGACATTCCCAGCTCTCAACTGCTTCCAGCAAAGGGGCACCGAGAGAAAAGGGACTCGAGCAGCCTCTGGGCAGGCAGATGTCACTTTGAGAACTGAGGTGAATTACACCGAGATCGGCCTAAGGGCATCTCACCTGCCACCTGTCATAGTGTGAAATACAATAGTTGATAGAATTTTGCTTTCGCTAATGATTAAAAATATATTAGCAGTAGAATTTTATTTCAAAGTTAAAAGAGCTGGTATCTCTACACAGCTTAACAAATGGGTGGTAGACGCAGAGGCTCCGGGCCTCTTTTGTCATGGATAAGCATTCTCCTATCTCTTTCAAATGCATACTTCTTGTATCTCTTTCAAATGCATACTTCTTATAAAAAGTTTTGGCCTCGGAAAGAGGCACCTCTTTTGAACATTTTGCTATAAAAACCAACCAATTTTGGAGATTCTTGGCGCCTCTGACTTGAACACCAACCAAGTCACGCGCCCAGCGCTGTTTGCCTTTGTTTTATAATAAATTGCTTTTGAAAATTAAAATAATTGTGGGCCCGTTTCTCACAATAGTCCCTCCGGTACAACAATGGATCCCTGGGCTCAGTGCTCTAGAGAAAAAGGGAAGACGTGGGTGTTTGTCCTTAGGAACAGGCACGAATTTGGAGAGCTTGGCTAGTTACTTCCATCATTTCAAACCTCTTCAGACAAACAGTATGAAAAAGCTCGGTAACTGCCTTTGGACTGATGTTGCACCATGTTTTATATCCCATGTGACATGGCTGTGCGGACACACAACTCACCCGGCTGGAAGCTTCAGGATGGGTTGTTTTGCCTCCTGCTTTAATCAGGTAATGAATAGAACATGGCACAGAACAAATATATACATTTTAATGCCAGTCCTTGCACTGTTTTATTGTTTAAGCCTGCCCAACTGAGACTCCTTGCACTGTACGCCCCTGGGTGCATTCCATTGGAAACAAAGGCATGTTTCAGAAAAGCACCTCTCACAAAGAGGTATTGATGAGCCAGAAATCAGAGTCTGGACAAATGACCATTTTTCTGTAAACACAGCTCTATTGTTTCAGCGCTTCTTCTTGCAGGGAATAAATATTTCATTATTCAAAGCAGTGGCTGAAACGCAAACGGCTCCACCCCCTTCTACCAATCATCTTCCCCTCTCCACTCCAGAAAACCCCAACTCCACAGTTTCCATGATCCCTCTCTTGTGATATTTCAATTATTTTTCCCCTCTTATCTTGTCCACAAGTAAAATCCTGTGGAGTTAAAAAGGGAAAGCCTGAGCCTATGAGGATGAGCACAGTGATTTCTGTGATTGCTTGCCCACCACACAGTAATTCTAGTTTGCTCTTTGTGTGTGCATCATCTACACTTAACTCTTCATCTTGCTACTACCAACACCTTCATTTTCACTAATTCTGCCTTGCTTTTACTCCACCCCTTATGCTGCCTCCTTTAGAATGAGGTCCTTCCCAGCTATTCAACAGATAAAGAAACCAAACCTGTCTTCCCTGCAGCTTTTGCTCCTGCTCCAAGTCAGGAACACACAATTTCAGCTCAGTCTCCAAACATCACCCTTCCGGGAACCACCATTTCCATTCAACATGAACCCCAGTGCACCCACATACAGAGACCAGGAGCAGATGTGAGGAGGTGTGAGGGGGTATTTGCAGGCTATCCCCCAAAATCCACACCCCAGCCAGGATGGGAAGTGCACAGTGGTACTATGGAAAACAATGGACACAAAGGGAGAGCCAACGAGATATTGGGAAAAAAAACATGATGGTGAGGGTGGTCCAACACTGAAACAGGCTGTGGAATCTCCATCCTCAGAAGTGTTCCAGGCTGAACTGGTCAGGCCCCAAAATAATGAGTGGTTCAGGGCAGGGATGGAATTAGACCTCCAGACATACCTTCCAACATAAATTACTTCATGATTCCCGTGCTCAAGGATCTGTTATTGCCTACAGTTACTCCAGACCCACGCAATCTCCATAACTGCGTTCCAAAACTTCTAGAGGGGCAACATCGAGCAGCAGACCCCTCTTCTGCAGGGGAAAGGCTCATAAAGGTTCCCAAATAAGTCTAAAAGGAACCATTCTGTGATAGATTTTGGTACACTTTGCCTCTCACAACACAAATCAAAAATCTCAGTTAATAATCAGTTACTAAGGCTCAGTTAATAATCACACATAGAAAAAAATCTGAAAAAAGAACCACAACTCTTGCAGTAAAAAAAGGAAAAATTAACTGCAAACTGATCCAGCTTTGCTATGTCTTATCAATACATAGGAACAACCTTGCAAAATAGCTGGTAAAACTATGGTGTGGGAAGACAGATTAATCACGAAATAACATTTTCTTCCTCTACACATTCACACTGATTGGCTGGAATTCAGTCATTACTCCTAGAGCAACAGGATAATGGGACAAATCAAAGTGTAACAAGTCACTGTTCCAAACATTTGGATGCTCGTGCATATATTTAACACAACCTTGATACAAAGCTAAGAAAATGCAATTTCCCCTTAGCAAAATATTCACTATACTATTCAAGGTCCCCAAGAGGGGTTTATTATAACCACACTCAGAGACACTTAATAGCCTCAGTTAAATCCTTGAAGGCTTGATAAAGGACAAGGTCCTGCAGGAGAAAAGACAAGCACAGGAACAGCATCATTACAGGCTCTGATAACACCCCAGCACTGCAGAGGAGATGGAAGATGTCTGCAAAGTGCCTGCTCTCCCCTGCATCACAAGGCAATGCCAACACAGCTCCACAATTATGCTATTCCTGCCCAATTTTGGTTCTCCTAGCAGATCATCAGCACAGATGGGATGACACAGATAGCCCCAGATACAAACTAATTAGTTCCACATCCAGATAACCATGTTTGAGAAGGTATTACTCAAATGAGAACACAAAGGAAATGAACACAAGGCAGATTTCTTCTCCAGGAGGAAGAAGGAAAAGATATCTGAAAAATAAAAGCAGACAAAACATTAATTGGAAAAGCAGAGATAATTAATATTATGTATTACTGAATAGCTTATATTATTGGTAGGTTATTTCCTGTAGTTGTTTCAAGCCAATTTTATAGAGCATCAGCATCGTGATTCATCATCCCTTCTACTTGTTTACAAGTCTTTTCCTTACTCTATATAACTCTTATTTTAATGAAGCCTTTCACCATCTTGCTGTTCCAAACCCCTCATTGAACAATCTGGATGACGGTTCAAAGGTCAGCACATGGGAAATTCATTAACAACTTGGGACAATGCATGTAGGGTTATTCATTTCAGACCTTTGACTTTAAAGAAAGGGAGTACATGAATACAAACAATTCTAATCTATATGAGATATATATATATAACTAAAAGTGTCATGAACTTTATCCCTTGTCAGAGCTCCAACTTGATAAGGCTGTTCTTTTCTCTAGTTTTGAAAGAAATGGGTTCTTGGTCTTCTTGGAAGTTTCTTTCCCATCCTTCTCTTGGTATTTTATTCTAAATCAAATTAATGAGAAGTTTGAAGAGAAAATTACTTCCAATCTGTTCTCTCTTCCAAAGCACATAACCTGCCCTAAATGACTCATTCCATACCTTCAGGCCTCCAAGCACTCTGGCTGCCCTAAGCCCAGGGAGAACATGAAACACTTGGAAGAACAACAGGGAAAAACTCAACATTTTAGGAAATGGTATCAGATACACTCTTAAAAAGGGGAAGCCACAAAAACCAGACACCAAGACACAGCCTCCACTGTGAAAGGCTGTGGTCTCTTAAACAGGCTTTGATGGTGGAATTGCAGAGTACAGAGGCATTTCTTTTTCATATCCAAGTGGAGGAGATGACACCTACTTTGTGTGGGGGAAAAAGAAAAAAAAAGGCTTCTGCAGCATTCAGAAGAGAAGTTAACATAATGCTGGGCTGCTTAAAACCAAGGGAGAGGGAAAATAGTTCCTGAGATGCACAGAAATGCACTAAGGTGAAATAGGGAGAGGGAAATACTGCTAAGATGCCCATTACTAGAGACTGAAGAACCAAATGGAACAACTTTCCAGGAAGACTTCTCCCACTGAAGCACCAAGACATCCCCTGGCATTTCCAGGGTTGGATGGCAGGGATTTCAGGATGACATCCTAAATGTGCATCAACGCTTGCAAAATGAAACACGCACAGACACAAGTAGGAAACTCATTTGCCAGCTCTGGCATAAGGATGCGGTGGTGGTGGTTCCCCAGACACGGGGAAACAACCTGGTGGCCTGTGGCAGGCACATGGAGTGATTTTGGCCTGCTTCCCATCACACCCCACACAGGAGTCATAACAAGCTGGACCAGCATTGCCAGTGAAGGGCCACAGCTGTTGCAAGAGGCTTAGTACCAGAAGTTACTGACTTGCCTCCCAAAGCACTACAGAGCAGTTGAGATTTGTTCCTGGCATTTGAAACATCACATTCCCTCCATGCTCTGTGGACTGCCATCAGTGGCCACACTTTATTTCCTCAGCAGCTTTGATTAACCCTGCTGTTGGGTTATTTTGTCTAATATCAGTTGCTGGAACTCACTGTCCCTTACCCCTCCCAGCTTCTTACATAGGAGCACTGCTACCGAATGATCACCTGGCACTGGAGTTCAGCTCAGGATCTGGGGCCTGTGTCCCTTGCAAACATTCCAGGAACAGGGCTGGAGAAGCCTGTTCTGCCTTGTAATTTCTCAGTTCTTATAAACCTTCCAGCATTTCAGGGACTGTTATCCCACTACTGCAGGAGCTCAGTCCGGCAGTGTGTTTTATAGACTCACCAAGTTGAGCTCCCAGTACCTTTATGACAAATGAAAAGCTACAACAGCTCAGGGTGGTGAGTTCACCAGTTAGAGCCTGGCACCACGTGAGGAGAAAGAACATACATTCAGGCATCTTATGAAGGGTGGCAGTTCTCTTTTGCAGATAATTTCAGACCACTTCTTAGTGGCATCTTGGACTACAAAGACTTAAAAACCCTGTGCTCAGTTCAGCCTATTCATGTTCTCACCTCTGACAACAGCAGAGAAAGAAAATAAAAGGTGAAACATCTTGGTAAGACTTGTAACTATTTTTTTTGTCAAGCTTTTGCCACTCTACGACCCAAGCTGTGGACACTCACTTCAAACGAGTTTATAAAACAGAAAACTGAACACATACACACCATACCATGTCCCTGTCAGGTGTGACCAGCCAGAGCTCAGCTCAATTAACTGTTTCCTTGGAACCCTACTGAGGTTCTCTGTTCCTTTCTCCTGCTTCTCAGAACAGAGCAAACAAGGTAAGCAGAGCTTTTTGCATTTGGTGGTTTTTTAGTAGGTGTGGCAAGACCTCTCCCATTAATGAGAAGTGCTGCAAGGCCTAAAAACAATAAAACACTGCTGGAGCAACACATTTGGTTTGTTGCCCTTTCTTCCCTTTCAGTCAAACAGCAACATGTTTTAGTAGAGTATCCAAGCACTATTAATTGTTTTATTTACAGTCACACACAACTCCCATCTCTGCTTGCACAAGAAAAATACACAAACCTGAGCTCACCATGATGGATGACTTAAGGTATAACCAGAGCTACAAAACCTAAGCAGCACTTCCTGAAAGTCACTCACAAGGAAGTGCAAAACCCAAGTCCTGTCAGGCACCTTATTGGATTAGTTCAATATCTTGTCAGTCACATTTTCAACTCAGTATTTGTTAGAACAGTACCAGTGGTTTCTGAAAAAGCCACTTGCAAGGGCCAGGTAGAAATTGGTACTAGCTCCAAGCCTAGTAATTCATGGGGGCTTTTTTTCCTTTTAACATAAGACTTGACTATTGTAACATTTACCAATTATAAGCAACCTCTGTCAGGTAATTTTTTTGCTACTTTAAGCTGAAAAAAGCCTGTCCCAAATACCTGTTACATGCTATTTTGTTTCATCTTAAGGAGAAGTTACAGCTCTTCTCCTTAAAGGATGGCTACACATGGCATTAAAGCACAAGATAAAAACCCACAAAAATTGCATTTTTAACTGCAACTAGAAATACAACGTTTTTATGAGGTTAAATCCACACAGATTACTTGTAAACTGATATGAAGCAGCTTGATTAGAAGTGTAACAAATACCTGGAATTTGACCATCCATCTAAATGACACCAAAGGCTTTTCAGTTTTCAGCTCCCAGGGAATTAAGAAAAAACTTTTTAAAAGACAAGTTTATGGATAGAAAAAAATAATAAATAGAATTTGGGCACAACTTCTTTTCATAGGCTCAGTGATTTCTCTGAAACTGAATTTAAAACAATATTTGTTAAAAGGTGAGCACAAATATGCATCTGTTACTCTTAAAAAGTGTAATGAGAGATGTTAGCACACAACTCAAGAATGACACAGGGAGCTGCACAGGCTTTGAACTAGATCACACTTAAGTGTTGGAAAAAAACAAAGGAACAAAAAGGCACTGGAAGAGGCAACATAAACAGAACTTGACTCAGCCAACAAATGCCTGCACCACATCTGGCACTTCCTGCCTGTTTGTGTTTCAGTCTGACACCTAAGCTACCATAAGACTTAAAAGTGCTCAAACACAGCTTAATTTTTTGCAGTATTTGGATCTGGTAATTAAGTTTACCTATCCTTACTAACAGGAAAAAAACCCCAAGACTTACTTTTCCAACTACAAACTCACATGCAGAATTTTGCTTAACTCATTACAAAACTAACACAAACCAACTCCATTAATAGGTTGCTCCCCTCTCCAGTTTGAGAGTTCTTATTACAAGAAATACTGCATGGCTGAACAAAGTTCTTCTAAGCCACTATTGAGTTTCTAACAGAAAGAAAACACCCTTCAGAGACAGCAGGGCACTTTACAGAACCAACTCCTCTATTACACACCCAAAATAATCAGTTATTTGGTCTCCACAGCCAGCCCCTGCCCTGAGACAAGACTTAGAACACCACCTCCTACAAACCTGCCCACCTCCCTCAAACAGCCTTTTAACTTCCTGGGATAATTTATGAAATCAAGGTCAGCTGCTTTTCACCAAGATCTCTTTCACCTGTGCTGGTACTTTGCTGCAGGTACTGCCACCTGTTCCTGGGCTGCAGTGAAGGCAGCTCCTGCACGTTTTCCTTGGTTTCATGGGGATCTGTGAGCGGGTTCCAAAGATATGGCAAGCAGATCTCGAAGAGCTGATAACACTGAAGTTAAATTAGGTAATATATGCGTCAGGTGATTAGCTCCAAAGGCAAAAGAACCACAAACCTTATTTAAATAAATTAGTGTGGGTGCTTATGGCTGCATGTCAATTAATAAGCAAAATAAAAGCTTAAAAAGCTCTGTGAAAACTCTTGGGGTAGGAGTATGTGCACGTGCAGCCAAAACCATCAAGGCAGCAGGAAAAAAAACACCTAAAGACCTGTGGGTGAATCATCAGGATCCAGAACTCTCCTGGAGAGAAATTCCTTCCTCTTTTGCCGACAGGCCTGTGCAAACCAGGAGAAAAGCACAAGGGCTATAAACTTCCATTCAGCTGACATGCATTGTCCAGTTCAGTTGACCAGACTGGAAGGATCCCAAATCCAGAATATTTCTGGGTCCTTCTGAGCACGGTGAAAACTCCAATGTGAAGGAAACACAACAGAGAACAGTCGCCTCCATCCAACAGATTCAAGTCAGAACCTGATTCTGTTGGATGAAGGCAACCCACAGCCTCAGAGAAACATGTCGTGCCAAGAGTTTCTTGCTCCTCAGCCAATAAAAAACAGCTTTAAACTCAACCAGTAAAAACAACTTGGGTGACATCAGTGTCCAACCTAAAAGCAAATTAATTAAATTCCTCTCTTGAAAAAATATGGACAACAATAAAAGGTCCTTCAAAAGCACTTGTGAAATATTTATTAGCAGAGAGAAACTTTCATATTTAAAGCACTTCTTGAACTTTTATTGTTTTTTTTGAATCTTATTTCCTTCTCATAAAGCCCAAGATTCCCAAATTTTTGCAACACAGAATTTCTGTGTTACCTTCTGGAATTTCATCTCTGTTCCAGTGTTGGTCTGTATGCCTTGTACCCTCCAGAATTATAATACTGGTGAGTACCTTTTATGTCTTTTGACAACAAATGTAGGATGGCATGAGGAAATCATTAACTCTGAGCACATTAACGTGTCTGCTGGATGAGACAAGGAACTGGGAAGGCACAACAATGATAAAATCAAGTGACTCTGACAGGTAGAATTTGTGGGGAAATAGCACAAAAGCACTGAGAAGTAACACTCTCTCTCCTGAGCAGCTATTAAATGCCATGTAATAATTAAATTCAAAATACTATCAGCACTGGCAGACGTTTTCAGCACAACATTCCACGGGAAAACCCTTAAATTAATTTTTTACCGAGGTCTGATAAGTAATTGTAATAGAATTCCCCAGGTAATTGCACTTTCACAGCAAGAACAGCTTTATTAAATCTGCCACCCAAGAAATGGAACACCACTGATGAACGTGCAGGAGATCCCTGCACAGCTCAGGGAAGTCTGGACACATGAAGAGCCTTTAAAAGGCTCTCCAATGAACATTGGAATACTGGAAGTTCTGTGTCCCAAATGAACTGGATTAATTGGAATTAAGTAAAGTTTTGTTTTCTTTTGCAAGCCAGCTTTACTAGAATGGAGATCAACTTAAAGTTTATGTTCGTTTTTCTGACCAAACCTGTCATTAAATCTCCATTCCCATGTCATTAACTTCCTTGTTTTCTTGGACGAAACTTAAACCTTTACTTTTATTAAGGGAGTAACTCAATCTGTCAAATCTGAAATAGTCTGACCTTCTTCTCCTTTAAAGCTCATTATAAAAACTTCAATGACGGGTCCATCAGATACTTTTTGAACTTAAAACCTAAAGCGAGCAGGCAGAAAGTTTAGATTTTAGAGTGTGTGTAAGATGGGGGGGTGGAAATCCTCTTGTTTCAAGGAACTTTATTGTCTGTCAGCTATAAAATTATACTCTTATTTCATTCATGTTGTTGTTATATGAAGTGAGTAGCAGAAAAAAAAACCAAAAAAACAAAAAAAACCCCTCAACACAAAAAAACAAATCCACACCTACCCACCCCAACCACACACGCATGAAACCAACTGGAGAATTAGCGTTAGGATTTAAAGCCTGTCAGGGGCTGGTTTTTCAAGGCTGTTTTCTTGGAATGTAGGGAGCACCTGGAGACAGGTGTCCCTGCCCAGAGCCCTAGGTTAGAGGAAGGTGTCCCTATCCCAGAGCCCTGGATCAGAGGAAGGTGTCCCTGTCCCAGAGCCCTGGATCAGAGGAAAGTGTCCCTGTCCCAGAGCCCTGGGTTAGAGGAAAGTGTCCATGTCCCACAGCCTCGGGTCAAAGGAAGATGTCCCTGTTCCAGAGTCCCAGGTCAGAAGAAAGTGTCCCTGCCTCAGAGCCTTGGGTCAGAGGAAGGTGTCCCTGTCCCCCAGCCCTGGATTAGGGGCAGGTGTGCCTGCCAAGTGCAGGGGCTGGCGCTGCAGGTCCCGGCGCTCCCTCCCCGCCGCTCCGGGGCTGATTGGCGGAGGCGGCCGCAGTCCCTCCCGCCGGGGGCGGGCGCGGGGCGCTGCCCTGTGCCGGGAGCCGCCGCTGTCCCGGAGTGGGGCAGTGCATGGGGCGGCAGGGAGGGCAGCGGAGTCTCTGCCCGCAGCCGGGGGCGGACAGAACCGCCGGTGCATGCGGCGGGGCGGAGCGGGGCCGGCCCGGAGTGATGCGAAGTTGAGGGAGGACGGAGCTGAGGGAGCCTCCTCCGCTCACAGGGCAGTCCCAGCCCCGCAGCAGGTGCAGCAGAGCCCGGGCGGAGGCACCGGCGGGCCCGGCGCTCCCGGCGCCGCAGCAGCGCCGCAGCCCGGGCCAGGCGGACCCGGCTGAAGGACGAGAGAGCCCCGAGCGGAGCTGCGGCCACCGGCTCCTTACCAGAGGTAGCGGCTCGGAGGAGCGGTCCTGAAGGGAGAGCGGTGAGGGCGCTCGGCGGTACCGCGGGGGGTCCGTGTGCCCGGGCGAGGAGGGGGGCTCTGCTTCCACCTCACCGCCTCCTGAGGGAGGGCTGTCGATCCGCCTCGGTCCTTGTTGCAGTCGCCCTTCTCCCGCTTCGCTCCTTCCCTCCCGTAACCCCAAGGGGAAGCCCTGGGCGCCTGCCATCACCCCGTGGTGAGGGTCTGGTGGGGCGGGAAGGAAAGAGCCCTGACTGGAGGTGGAGGGGGATGAAAGCCCCGGGGGCTGAGGGGGAGCATCCATGGAAGAGGGCGAGAAGAGCCGCAGGGGAGCCG
>VXBA01001039.1:268954-342540 GCA_013399895.1 Serilophus lunatus | reverse complement strand
TTTCGTGCTGTAGTTTTGTGAGTAATCCGCGCTTGTTTCCAGGCTTTCGTTCCAGGTGATGTTCCCTGATCGGGAGCTGCCTGCCTGCTTTT
This sequence comes from Serilophus lunatus, assembly GCA_013399895.1. Classification (NCBI taxonomy): domain Eukaryota; kingdom Metazoa; phylum Chordata; class Aves; order Passeriformes; family Eurylaimidae; genus Serilophus; species Serilophus lunatus. The sequence goes on along the minus strand of VXBA01001039.1, from coordinate 342,448 downwards.
CCAAGGTCACTTGAGATTTTTTTTTTTTTCAGCTGAGCTGGTTTTGAAACACCAACACAATGTGGGGGTGCAATTAACCTTTGCTTCACGTTTCCTTGTTTTTTTGTTCTTTTGTTTCAGCCATTGATCCGGGCCGAGCCCTGGATACTGCAGTGCCTGTTTGCTTCCCAGTTCCTGCTGGAGTCTGACACTCTGGGGCAGCTTTCGTGCTGCTGTGAAAAAATAATTGAGTTGGAATCTGAGGAAATGAGTACTTGGCCTGAAGTGCATGTGTTTTATTTTTGGGGTTTGTTTTTTTTTTTTACCCATTTTCTGTCAACAGAAGCCCTTTGTAGGACCATGAGAAAAGAAAATACTTACATTTTGTCAAGTCTGTAACAACGTTTGGAGTGTGAGGTGGTTAGTGTTTTGTAAATGCCCCTTAATGTTTTATTTCCTTGGAGTGCTCTGAGCACTGGGGGTGTTCTGAAGCAGGTTTGGGATGGATAGACCCCTGGGAATGGGAGCCATTCCCAGATACTGGGTTGGTGAGTAAGTGAATGCCAGGGATGCTGTGGGACATGACAAAGGAGGAGGACCTTCTGTAATTCTCTGCTGGGTGTCATTTGCATGCTTGGGTTCTAGCAGTGTGTTTTACTTCTAGGAAAGGAAAACCAATTTTCTGGGGGGTAGGTGTAAATTCCTGAGCTCCATGTGGGGCCTCGTTATAAATTGTAAGAATGGTGCGTGTCCTGACTTGATTATTTGATAATTGACTTTCCCAAACGTGAGCTGCATTATTTCTGGCTTGAACTGCCAAGTGTTTTATTGCTCCTGCCTTCTTTCCTTGGTGTTTTCCACTTTGGGCTTTTTGAAGAGCTTTTTTTTTTCCCCANTTTTTTTTTTTTTTTTTTGGTCAGGTTTTTTCCTTGAGGGATAGCACTGGGAATTCATCTCAGTTTATTCTGCCTTAGTTGAGTCCCTGGGAGAAAAATCCACCTGCAGAAGGAAAAGCTGTTGATAAGATTTTGATAAGATCCTGTTCATGAGGTGCTTAGTAGGTGAAGTACCTTTTCCCTCCAAATCTGGGCTTTGAACAGAAATGTTTTTATTTCTGCTTTGTTTACTGCAGAGTGATATTTCAGAAGAGAACAGGGCTGTGTTTGGGGAGTGCTGATACTCTGGAAGGGTTTTGAAATCATTCACCTCCTTTTATTGGCGTTCCTTGTCTCCAGAAAAATCCCAACGTGGATTTCTCTCCTTTGTTGCTGTTTCAGAAAGCATCTTTGGGCTGAAAAAATGACATTCTGGTGCAGCTCCAAGTGCCTGTGAATAGGCTTTGTGGGGAGGGCTCTTCTCCCTGTTTTCAAGGAAGCAAAATACACCAGAACTGCTCAGTTTAATTCTCAGTCCTTCCCCTGGGACAGCCCTGCTTGGAGGGGATTCCTGAGGCTCTGGGACATCAGGTCTCATGAATCCTTTGACAAAACCTTTGTGATGTTTGGTGACTCTTGGAGGTCTGATTGTTTTCCAGTGCCCAGGGTGTGAGGCCCTGTTATTCCTTGTAGGAAACAAGTGTTTAAGTGGTTTGTAGCCAAAGCTGGGGCTGTAAAGTGGTTTGTTATGAGCATTTCTCTTAAGCAGCACACTTGTCATGCCCATAATTTTATTTGCATAGGGGAAACAAGCATCCCTTTCTTCTTGGCTCTGTGCTGTTCTTTCCTCCCATGAATGGAGGGCTCAGCTCCATGAAAAATGAGCAATTTCAGACCATTTTCCTTTCCTCCCGAAGGGAGAGTTACTGGGAAGTCTGGGATTGGCTTCAGGTTGTGAACTGGGCTGGGAACGAGCCTTGGTGTCCTGCTGAAACATCTGAAAATATTAAATCAAGGGGAAGTAAATGTGAAAGCAAAAGGTGGAGAACTTCCCTGAATTTGCCTCATTTTGAGACACTCTGTTCCATTAGAGAAATTTTCACCCTTACACTGTCAAGTCTGGAAGAAGTTCCTTAATAGGGTGGAGAGCATAATGGCAGCAGAACTCAGACATGAAATCTTGACGTTCAGGGCCTTGGTGAAGATGTAAATGCAGTTACAGAGGTTGAATTTGGTATGTTAGGGATTGTTTTTCACACTATATCCAGTTTAAAAAAGCACCTTCCTCATTTGACTTAATGCCAAGAACACCAATTTATTAAATAGAGGTCTTTAAAAAAGAATTGCAAAATCTTTCAGCAAAAAAACAAGTACTGGCTTTAAAGAGAACCAAACCAAATGATGGCCAGTCATTACATGCTGTTGTTGCTTGCCCTTAATTTTACTTTTTCAGGACACCATTGTTGCCCTCCCAGTGTGATGCTTGACCTGAAAAAAACCCTTGGAGAGCAGTGAGGTGTTTCCTGACCTACACCAGGAGTTTGTGCAGCTGCTGCCTCACCTTCACAAGCCCCAGTGACTCCTGGGGCAGGATGGTGGTGGCTGCAGAGTGTGGGTGCTTCTTGCAGGCAGCCCAGTGTTTGTTTTGTAGGTTTGCTTGGGAAGCCAGCTCTGCCAATTTATCAGAGTGCAAACACCTGCTGGAAAGTACTTTTTTTTTCTTCTGTAGTGGCATGGGTGTGTTGAGGTGTTCAACTTGGACCTTGGTAGCAGTGCCTTGATCAAGGGCTTTCATGGCTGTGGAGATGTTGTAGATGAGGTTTTCTGTTGGCCAAGGTCACCACTGTCTGAACAAAACCTGTAAATACCAGCATTTTGCTTTTTATTTCTTCTCTTAAACCCCCATCCCACATTCAGTGCTGCCTCGTAACGTTCAGAAAGTTGTAGCTGCCTTCAGAGGTGGAGGAGGATCCTTCCCTCTGCTGGGAAGTGGCGTTTCATTGGGTAGGAACAGCCATGTGCTCAGGCTGGGTGTGCACCAGCGTAGATTGTTGTGCCTTTGTTTGGGATTTTCACTCTGTGAATCGCAGTCTTGGAGCTGGGAACCGTCTTTGTCTCGACCCCCTGCAACCTTTGGAGCCATTTTCTATTCTCCTTGGTGTTTGTGAATGGACAGATTGTACTGAAGTCTGGGAGTTTGTGGATTTTTAGGGGCAGTCTTTTGGCTGTTTGCTTTTGAAGTTACACTCCGGTTTTGGCCAACTGCTGGTGCTACGAACTGGCAGGGAGTTGGTGTGTATTTACAAATTTATACAGCCACTGGGAAAAAAACCCCAACCAACACCTGCCCCCCAAAACAACCAGTCCTTACTGGAGTGTTCTGCACCTGTTAGGAGGTTCCCAAGTTGATTTCTGTCCTTTCTCTAATCTGCTGAGGGATGTGGTCTGGCTCTTAAAATGAGGATTAAACTACATAGGAAAGCTGTTAAATTATTTCTGTCCCTACTTTAGAACCAAATTCTACTGGGAGCAAGTTCAAAGCAGTCATTACAAAACATAAATCTGAGAGCAAGAGAGAATAACTGACTTCAAAGAAAACCTACCTGTGAGTTTCAAAACAGGACCTTAATGATTAACAGACTGAACGAGGTGGATGTTTTTGGAGTGTTTGGTGCAATTACTTTAATTCAGCTGAACAAAAGCAAACCATTATTAAATGAAGTACTTTAATTTTTTTTTCCCACTGCAGAAACCAACCTGTGAGAGTTTCCTGTTGTGGTTCTGTTTGTGTGGCTTGTTAAAATGTGCTGCTTTTGCTATAGGGTGAAGTCAGAAAGTGAACAAAGAAATTCATTGAGTGCTTCTGGGTGTCATGTGATGGCGTGACCAGGGCAAGCTCGTACCAAGCTGAGCCCATCTGGAGTGAGGAGCCAAGCATCCCCCCAAATCATCCCTGAAATTAAGGGAAGATCCTAGCTGAAGTTGAAAACTGATGTTGTTTCAGGTCCTGAGGCTTGTGCACGAGGCAGAATTTCTGCTTGAGTGATGGTGGCGTGTAATTTCAGGCTGTGCTTGTTGCACCAACAAATTAAGCTCACTAGGAAGTGCTCTGTGATTTCTTCCAGCCCTTTTTTCAGGGAGTCATGTTATCCAGGGAGGTTCAGTCACTCATCAAAGTGCTGAAAGTCAGTGGCAGGTTTTTTCATTTTTTTCCTTTTTCTCCCCCTTTTTTAGCACTTTTCAGCTGCTGTTTGAGTCTGTTTTGATGCCAGTGTGATTTCAAAAGCTTCCAGGGCATCCTTGGCCCCCTTGGAGGAGGCCTCTTTGTCTCTGTCAGCTGGAGTTGCCCTCGTGCCTCCTGTCCTCTGCAGGCAGAAGATGTTCCTTTCTTTTCCACACTCGGGCCTGCGGTGGGTTATTCTGTGCCTGGGATTTTCAGGGCACTGTGGTCACACAGCAGGAGCAGGGCCACTAAAAAATACACCTGGAGCAGCACTGGTGTCCCCAGGAAACGTGGAGCAGCCTGTTGGCTTCTCCCTGTGTCACATCAACATCTCTGGTTGCTTCCTGGCACAAAATGGCTGCAGCAGGTTGAGAAACTTTGCTTCTGGGCTTGGTGGGAGAGTCTCCAGGAGCTGAGGGAATGCTGTGCCCTGTGGGAGCTCACAGGAACTGACAAATCTCTCCACAAGGAGCACAGGTGTCATCCCTCCTGTGTGAAACAAAACGACAAGGATCTTGAAATTTGAGTTGCCACAAGTGCACAGCAGGCAAACAAAGAACTGGCCGGTTTTGTTGTTTCTGTTTTTGTTTGGGTTATTAAAACACCTCAAGAATGTGTTTTGGCTCCCCTGCCCGGGAGGGTTAGCGATTCCCAGGCTGTGAAATCTTCAGGAAACTCACTGCAGTGCAACGAGCTGGGCTGAACTTTGGAAGTGGGCACTGTCACAGTCGTGGCATTCAGTGAAGTTTATATTTTGGCCTGCACACTGTTTGCTCAGTTCTAGTGCGTGGAGTGTTAAGAATTGTAGGTCAAGGGAAAGATGCCTTTGCCCTGTTGTAACTCCAGGTTATGGAAGTTTTTAATTAGACTTTAATCCTTTCAGGTCAGTCACTTCTTGGCTGATGCTGCTGGTGCTGCAGCTTTTCAGTCTCAGAGGGTGCAGCCCTCGCTTGGGTTTGGAAGGGACTTGGTCCACAACATCAAATCTGTTGATGTCAATAACACTGGAAGTCTTGAGTGAACTTAGAATATAATCACTTTACAAAGGTAGTTTTTGTCCATCTTTAATCTTTGGAGTTGTGATCAGTCTTCTCAGTTTAGGGCAGTTTTCCATAACTGTGGGGAGTCATATGAAGCCATTGTTTCAGAAAGCAGCAGGAAACTGCTGCCAAGAATGTTCTACTCCAGCCACCTGCTATAAACTCATTTTAACAGGACATTACACCTTGCATACAAGTTTTTTTTCATGTAACTTCTGGAAGATCTGTCTGATAGAATGTCTACTGAAAGTACTCGTGTATGTGCTATAAAACCTGTGTTTTGAATAAGTGTTTCTTGTACCAAGCTACCCCAGGAGCAAGGATTTCTGAAATAGTTTTTCCACCATTGTTCAGTACCAAAGCTCAGGGGAAACCCTTCAGTGTTTGTTGAGACCTGTTGCACAAATAATGAATAATTGCTTTCTGAAACCTTCCTGTGTCTGATCATTGGAGCATGTGCTGAGATTTGCTGTCAGACAGGAGTTGGTCAGGGCATTTCCTCACCTTTCCTGAGTCAGGGCATCACATTAATGCTTTTCTGTGTGTTTTTAGTCAGCTGTTTGCATATGTCTGACACAGCTCAGGTTTGGTTTGAGTGCGTGTTTTTTATCCTGGAACCATTCTGCAACCAGTGTAACAGAACCTCTGGTTTGTCTTCTGCTTCTGGATCTGCCTGCAGTGGAGGGAAAACATGGACAATGGCATTGCTGGCTTGAAAAGAGTTATTTCTGAGGGATTCAGGAACAGCAGGTAGGCAGCCAGTGGTACAGAGGCAGACAAAACCCTCCAGGCAGGCCCAGAAGTTCTCATTACAGAGTGATTGGCAGCAAATCTAAATCTGATTTTTGGTGTGTGTTCCAGCACTGTAATTGACTGTTATGGTAATTATTAATTGGATTTAATCTAAAGTAATTTAAGATGAGAGTAAGTGTAGTGCTAGTTCACCTTTATAAAATGAATTAAAACATTAAGACTTGTTAATGTAATTTATATAAATATTGCTGCCATTCACTTTATTTCCACATGGCACAGCTTCCAAGTATCAGAGCCTTGTGAACTGTGGGGGGAAGGATCCTCCCTCTTACATTTTCCTCTAAAAGTCACTATTTTCTGTGTTGTCACACTTCTTGTTGTAGGCCCTGCTCGGTCTTTCTGGATGAATGGAAAAACACTTCTTTAAAAACAATGAGGTGTTCCAAGTATTTTGGTCAGCTGTCTTGTGTGAGTGTGCTTGGTTTTCTGTAACACTTCAAAATCACACTTTATCTTTCATTTGAGAGATCCCACAAATAGGTCAGTGACTTGGAGTAGCTGTTGTTGGGAGTAGGTTTAATGTTTGACTTGGTGTGTCTTTAATATTTAACTTTTCCTTGCTGTGCTTCCATAGATGAGCTGTCTGTAGGAAGCAGTTGGTTTCACTCCTGAGAAGCCACTCTGCATCTCTTGCTTTTCTCCATGTCATGGCTTTTTGGCTGAAAGGAATAACTTCAGTTTAGTGATTATTTTGTGGGTGGTGATTGGTTTTGGTTTTTTTAACTTTAGCAAATTTGGGGTTTCCTTTTCACCTTCTGGGATAAAAGGATGTTACACAGCAGCTCAGGCCCTAAAACAGTCTTGGTTACTGGGGGCAAAACCTAAGCCAGGAAGACTTAAAACAAAGGTTCAGATCATCCTCTGGATTTGGGTTTTCTTTCCCTTTTTCTGTCAGAACACTTGGTCATTCTTTTTCATGCTCCAGGTGTGCAGAACAAGTTGCCTTGGACGTGGTTGTTGCTTCTGTCTGGCCAGGACATGAAATGTTGAGGCTGCAGGTTCCTGCCTGAAGGAAGGTCAATGTCATTTTTCCCAGTTAAAAAAACATCACTCAATCGGTGCTTCTCTAATAGCATCATGTGTTTAATATTTCTGTGGCTTGGCAAGTCCTGAGCATTTATTTTCCTGTCTCCTTGGAAGGTGCTTGTGTTGAAAAGGGGAGTTGCATAATAGTTTTTTGAGACGTGATTATTGTTCTGAAGATACCACAGACTGCCAGGGAGGTGTGTTGTCATCTCTTGACGTTGATACACTGCAAGAAATTAAAAAGAAAAAAAAAATTGATCAATTTGTTCGTAGTTAGATGGTTAGTAAAGTGAGTAGTGCTTGAAAATGCCTTTATAAAGAGCAAACTACCCAACGAGATTCCCATTCAAGGACTTGCTGTGTGCTGGGTGTGGGGTGGGAAGCAGCAGGGCAGCGCTGTCGGTGTCCCTGGGAAGTGCAGCTGTCGATCCCACGGCTTTCGGTGGCGTGTGCATGACCCTGGCCACGGAAAACACACCTTAGGGCTAAGGATTGTGCCTTCCTACGTTGTGCTGCGGGCCTGGATGGGATCAGGAGATAGAAGCAGAGCCTCTGGGGAGGGTTTGGATCCTGCCTGGCCCTTGGGCTCCCGGAGCCTTGGATTTATGCAGCTGAGCTTCCCAATCCCATTTCTCCGTTCCTGGTTTTGTAACATCGCCTCTGTTGGCAGCAGCAGTAACTCAATACCGTGGGAATGCTGCTAGCATGGAGAGATGGAAGCAGTAATGGGGATTTTCCAAGTTAGATTAGTCGTTTTCCTTGGATGTTTCCTTGCTGAACCGTTGTTTAGAGGTTGGGGTTTTTTTTAAAAGAAAACTTTCTTATTAAGGAGTGTTACCCTGTTGGAGATGGCTGAGCACGGAGCAGGGAAGTCATTGTCCCTCTGTACTGGGTGCTGGTGGGGCCAGTTCTGGGCTCTTCACCTCGAGAAAGACATTGAGGTGCTGAAGCATGTCCAGAGAAAGGCAGCAAAGCTGGTAAAGGATCCAGAGAACAAGCCCTGTGAGGAACAGCTGGGGGTACTTGTCCTGGAAGGAAGGAGTGTCAGGGGAGACCTTCCCACTCTCTGCAGTTCCCTGAAGGGAAGTTTTGGCAAGGTGGGAGGACTAGAGCCCTAATTTGCGCCAGAGGAGGTTCGGGCTGGGCATCGGGAAGAGTTTCTTCCTGGGAAGGTTGTCAGGCCATGGGGAGGGGCTGTCCAGGGAGGTGGTGGAGTCCCCATCTCTGGAGGTGTGGAAAGAAAGACTGGTAGTAGCACTTTGTGCCCTGCTCTAGTAGACAAGGTGGGGATCAGTCCAAGGTTGGGACTGGATGATCTTGGGGTTCTTTTCCAACCTAAATGATGGTCTGGCTCCTTGGCACTACCCTAAGCCCATGTACTTGTGCACTTGCACAACCCTCTGCTGATGTCAGTGACAGTGGTGCAGCACAGTGAGCATCTCGTGCGCTTCTAGTGGTATCTCCTTCAGAAAACCTCATGTTACGTAGTACTATAACTTAAAAAAGCTTGAAAAACTTTATATCATTATATACAGAATAATACTAAATGGGATGCTCTATTTGTGAGCTGGTAACCCACATAGCATGAAAAAAACCCCTAAAAATCAATCCCTGAGCACTCTGTCATAGGACACTGAAAAGACAAGGCTGTAAGGAGATAACAAGGACTGAGCAGCAGCATTATCTCTTGCCTTATTTATAAAGGACACTGCAACAGACTCAGGTTTCCACGTGGATTGGTTTGGCAGGAGGGAAGAGCAGATTGTTTGGTTTGGCTTGTGCTTGTCCGTCCTGGGAGGGCGATGGTGACTGAGGAGCCCCTGAACTGCCCTCTCCCTGCTGCTGATGCACTTTGCTTTTCATCTGGCACGTTCAGCATTTTAAATGGCCGCAGCAGGGCTGTGAGAAGAGTTTTTCCCTTTCCCCAGCAGAGCTGTGTGTTGAAGGGTGACAGTTCCAGCCTGGGTAAGAGCTGGGAGGAAACTCAAGTGCATGTTCAAGGGCTGATTTAAGTAGGCTCAGAGTCGAGTGCTTGTCGAAGTGCTTCAGTGGAATGTAAGATGCTCACACGTGTAGTATTAACTCCTGTTACTACACCTTGTCTCAGGAACAAAGTCTTACTTTTGCAAGCTCCAAGTAAAGTTGGTTTTTGCTCAGTTGTAGCCTCTTCCTGCCTGATTCTGACCTTACACCCCTGTGTGTCTGGTCAGTGTTGACCCTAAAGGAAAATCTCACATGGATTTGCTTGTCCTTTCAGGAGGGAGAAAACCCTTTTATCTTCTCTATTCCCATTTGGTTATGTGAAAACAAAACCTCAGAAACACTACCCTTAAATCAGAGTAGAGAGTTGCAATTTGAAGGAGAGCAACTTGAAGTCTGTGGGCAGCTGTCAGACAAGACCTTGTGGTGGAAATGCTCATAACCATGTCAACAGCAGTGTGAGCTGTGGTGGGCTCTCACTGCCAGATGGGTGTGGTAGAAGTTCCAGCTGAAGGAGCAAGACTGAATTGTATTTACAATAAGAGCCATCTCAGGCACTGGGATTCAGTGTGGGCCTGGGTGCTGGGGTCTGGTGTGTGAATGAACACAGGATCTTGGCCTGTGGGTCTTTGGACTTGGCATCTTTGCCATTAGAACTCCCAAGGTGACCATCGTGCAGCTGTGCTGTAAACGTAATCCCAGGTGAAGTGGGTTCGGCTTTCGGGAAGATCTGGGAGCTGCTGGGTGGCCCTTCTGGTTTGGAAGTGGTGTCTGTGTGGAGGATGCTGACCTTGCTGTCTCGGCTGGTTTTCTGCTGTTTAATGCAGGTGCTGCTTCAGTATCTGTTGGATGAAGCCTCTCATTTTCCCTTTATGCCAGAAGGAAAGGGAAGGGGGAGTGGGGAAAAGTCGGAGCGCTGCCAAACGCACTCTGAAACCAAGCGTCTCTCTTGTTCCCCCTTCCAAGCAGGGAGCAGGGGTGGGCTTTTGTGAGCAGGCCCCATAATTAATAACTTGTTTTAGGTTCCCAGGCAGTGGCAGGCCCGCTGCCCGTGGGTGTAACACGTTCCTTTCCGTTGCAGCTATGAAGCCGTACGCTCCAGCTCTCATCCTCCTGTGGAGTGCCGTCGGGATAGCGAGGGCTGCCAAAATCGTCGTCGTCCCGCCAATTATGTTTGAAAGCCATCTTTACATTTTCAAGACTCTGGCCTCGGCCTTGCACGACCAAGGCCACCAGACAGTGTTCCTCCTCTCGGAGGGCAGGGAGATTCCTCCATCTAATCACTACAGACTTCAGCGCTACCCAGGGATCTTTAACAGCAGCACCTCGGATGATTTCCTGCAGTCCAAGATGAGAAGTATCTTCTCGGGGAGACTGACAGCCCTCGAGCTGTTCGATATCTTGGACCACTATTCCAAGAATTGCGACATGATCGTCGGCAACCGGGTCCTCATGCGCACCCTGAGGCAGGAGAGGTTTGACCTGCTGCTGGTGGATCCCAACGAGATGTGTGGGTTTGTTATAGCCCATCTCCTGGGGGTCAAATACGCCGTGTTTTCCACTGGCCTCTGGTACCCGGCAGAAGTGGGTGCCCCGGCTCCCCTGTCCTATGTCCCCGAGTTCAACTCGCTGCTCACGGACCACATGAACCTGCTGGAGAGGATTAAAAACATGGCTGTTTATCTCATTTCGAGGTTTGGAGTGAGCTTTTTGGTTCTGCCCAAGTACGAGAGGATAATGCAGAAACACCAGGTCCTCCCGGAGCGGTCCATGTACGACTTGGTCCACGGGTCCAGCCTCTGGATGCTTTGTACGGATGTAGCACTGGAGTTTCCCAGGCCTACACTACCCAATGTCGTCTATGTGGGAGGGATCCTCACCAAACCAGCCAGCCCTCTGCCAGAAGTAAGGTTTGCTGAGTTTTCCAGTCATTTCTGTGTGTTTACATGTCATTTTTTTTTTTTTTTTAAGCAGTGAATTTCAAACGGTGTTTTGCTGTTGCCTGGTGGGATCTACTCTTGGAGACACTGAAAGTTGCTCGAGGGGGGGGTGGTGGTGGTGGTGAGAGGAACAGATATGGTCAGATATGACACCAGCTCAACAAAATGAGTCTGTTGTGGCTGAAGGAAATGTTTTGATTTTGAAGGGGCTGAATGGAGGTAAAAAAGGAGTGCACTCTCCTGAAGAGACACATGAGTGGCCTCTAACCAAGCGTGGCTAAAAATGGGAAGGAATGGAATATCTAACTTCATGGTATAGTGTTCCTTGTGGTATTTATGTTTTTATGCTTCCCTTGAGTTTGATAAGTAAAAATGTCTTTTATGACTACACCTATACAAGCATGAAAAACCCTGTGTATAGGCCAACAAAGAGATGTGGGTTGACATAAGTGGCACCACTGCTACACTCAGATAGGAATTTTTATTGTGCACGTGCTGGCCATCAGTTACTGAACTTCAGACTGTGAAACAGTGATAGGGATTGGACTGATTCCAGGCTGGGCTGATTCCTGGCTTCACAGATTAATAATTAAGTTTGATTGCTGGAGTATAGTAGGTGGTCTTTGATACCCAATACCTCATAAATGCTTCTGTTCAGCAACAGAGTGGTGACATGCAGAGCAAAATCTCACCAAAAAGCACGTCACTCAAGCTTTTTATTCAAGTGTAGGTAAAAAAGTAGGTCCTGAGTTGGAGGTGAAGGTTGGTGGGTGCTTATGGCTGGGTGATAAATAGGTAGGTAAGCCTGCAGTGCTCAACAGTTTTCTTGTTCAAAAACCATGGCTGGTTGGTTGGTTGTTTTGGTTGTTTTTTTGCTTTTGGCTTTTTTTTTTTTTTGCTTTTTCTACTGTTGTCTGTTGTCCAGGGTGTTACCAGAGATGACCATAACAGTTCTCCCCGTGTGTGCATCAGTGTTTGGGAAGGGTCAGGCTGCACAGGCATCCTGAGAAGGCAGACTCAAGGTACCCCTGTGCTGTCTTAAAGTCCAGCCCTATTCCCTCCAGGGAAACTTGGCTGGAGTTGGTTCTTAATTTTCCAAACCAAAATGTTCTTCTTCTGTAAGACAAGTGTCCTTGCAGGATCAGTTTGGGCACTGTGCTAACATTGCCTATTTTGTGTCTTGTTGTTTAATATCACCTTGAAATGGTAGGCTTGCGGGTGGGAGTACCTGCTGGCAAATACTCACCAGAGTGGGGATACAGAAACCACCTGTTATTGTTTATGAACTGAAACCGTATTTACCTTCTCTTCAGCTTTATTGGGCAGTGTGTTCCTTCAGTGTTCTAAGCACGGGATTTGATCGAACGTGCAGGAGAGACACCGAGTGAGCACGTTTATCTCTTATCCTGCAATTTGTCGGTACCCTGGACGTTGCACGTAATCCCCTGTGGAATGTGTTGCAGGTTAATTATTGGGCGATCGCTCGGTGTTTACTGAGCAGTGAGACAAAATTCCTGAGTGGCTCCGTTCCATTCGGGCAGATTAAACCTGGGCTGTGAGTGCTGCGGCTTTTCCCTGCTCCTGCTGCATCCCTCAGGCAGGAGCCTTGGCTGATGGATCTGCTGCAGCCTCGGGTTTGGTGCATTAAGGTGAGCCAGGAGCAGAGCTGGTTCGTGTTTCCCTGCTGGGCTGCAACTGGAGGTGCTTCAGGAGCTCTCTCATCAAGGATGCTCCTGGCCAGAGATGACCAGAGGAGGAAACAGCTTTAGGAGGGAAATTTAGGCTGCTGTTACAGGTCCTCGGGTCTCTTTACAGTCTCCAAAACTGCTTGTAAGCAGCCTGGTCCACTTAGTCTACTACAGAAGTATTAGGGGGAAAACAAAAATCAGTGGTGTTTTTAAAGTCCAGTAATAAAAACGAAAAGTAAAATAGTTTGTTTAACCAAACCAGAACCCCTGTACATAACTGAAAAACCCCAGTGGTTTTCTGCTCGTAAGGAGCATGTCAAAACTAGGAGGCAGAGGGTCATAATCAGCAGTCAGCGAGGAGACACATTAAGTGTTATGGGGTGGCCATTCTCTTGTTCTGGGGGATGTGGGTTTGTGGCTGATGCGAACCCGTGCCTGTTCCCGGAGCTGCTTTAAACTCCAGTTTCCAGGGCAGCACGTAGTCGTGTGTGCAGAAATACCCCTGTCACGTAACCAGCGGAGCGTGTGAGGGGCGAGAAACATCCCTCCTGCTTGTCCCTGCCTGAGCCTCGTCCCCGAGGCTCCGGTCCCGCTGGGATTCAGTGTCCCTCGGGCGGGAGGGAGCCAGCGGGTCCTTTGGAGGTCACGGCTGTGCCCGGCTCCCTGCGAATTCCTTCTCGCCACGGCGGGGTGGGGCCGCCGGGGACGGCACATTCCCGCCCGCCGTCCCCGCTGCGGTGTCCTGGTGAGGTTTTCGCTGGGTGAACTGGGTCTAGAAGGTGCTGCTCGCATCGGATGTGGGGGTTCGTGTGGCTGCTCCCATCACCCCCAAGCGAATCCATCCCGAGTCCAGGGTTGATGTAGTTAACTCCAAAACCAGTGTGTGTGGAACTGCAGGAAGGGCGGTGTGAGGAGAATTAGCCTTAAAAGATCAAAAGCAGGAGGCAGGTCCTTGAGGCCGTCAGTGACTTGAACTATCAAGTGTGTGGTGTTCCCTGGCTCTGTTACCTCGATCACTGTCAGTGACCCTTAGGAAAGGACAAGGCTCCTCTGCCTCTCCCTCGATGCACTCACCTCTCCACAAGGATCTGAACGAAGCCGGCTTTTTAAAGGAACACCCCTTTGAAGGAACACTGAGGAAGCCTCTGCCCTGGCATTTGCATGTTGTGACTAACTTCATGACTATTAGGCATTAATCAGCCCGATAAGATACGTCCCTGAATCAGGGCAGGAACCCGAGGGGTTGCCAAATTGATGCTGTGAAAGGAGGGTGTCCACGTTTCAGAGTAAGAAGGTGTCCTGTCAGCCGGAGCTGTCAACAGAGAGCAATTCCAGTAACTCCTCACTCCTCCCCGTGCCTCTGTTATCTGAGCTGGTTATTATGTACCTCTAAGTGCGGAGCAAATTGGTGGCTTTGAAATACCTTCACTGAAAAATGTGCTGCTTGCTTTCTTTTTCTCCCCCAGCCTTGCTGACAGTTGTGCTTGCTGGGTGTGTGTAGCTAATACTGATTGTTGATCTCCAGAATGAAGTGGAGGACTAAAGAGGTGGCGTATCCCTTAAAATCCAGCTTGTGTCCTTGGTTCCTGTTCAAGGACACCTCTGTAAGCCCTTGCAGGCTGTAGCAGTAGATTTCTGTGCGTGGCACAGCGCCATCATTTCAGCAATTTTTTTTTTCAAGTCCAGGGAGTAGTACTTACAGAGCTGCTTGGGCAGTAAATTTCTGGTGAGCTGTTCCAAAAATCCGTGTGATTGCCAGCTGGGGAGGCAAAAAGTCTTGTCAGGATGATGCAGCACTGTGTCAATCCTGTGCTGAGCCGTGTGATCGTGTGCTTCGGCTCTGGAATAGATTTTTGGATAAAGCTTCTTGCCCCCAGGATTTTGTTCCACAGATAAGCATTGCCTGAGCTGTCCAGGCACCCACAGTAAATGGAACTGCAATCCCCAGTCTCAGATGGAGCAGGACTAGGCTGGTGAACCAAGAACAGGTTAATGAGCTACTGCTTTAAACAGGTTTGGTGGTCTGAAATATTCTGATTTATCATACTCATACTGGAACACACGAATCAGGAAGACTTACTTGGGAAATGTGCAGTGCCTTGTGTCACTTCCAGGTTTTGAGGAATGACCTGCATATAGGACAAATAATAAGCTAATGCTCTTCCCATGGTTTTCCTGTTGATAAAATACTTCTGGAAGTAACGTATAAAGAAATGGGAGGGGAAAAAAGCATTCCTACCTTTAGTACAGGAACACAGTTGAGTTTGCACACCCTATTTCTATAATTCAGGAAATTCAGGCAATTTAAGAGCAGCAAGCCTAATTTTATTAATATTATTGAGTTTAAAAAAAAAATCTCTAATCAAGACAGCTTTTCAGGGTCCTAACTGTGTAAAGGTTAAATGAAGATAATTTTTTTATGGCTAAATATCCTGCTTGGACAGGCATAATATCCTGCGCTTGGTGGTTAGTGTTGGCACCCGTGGATTGGGGGAATGAGGTGTTGGCAGCAAGGGCTTCAGGAGAGGCACCTCCCTGAGCCTTCCCTGTTCATTCCCCCTGGAGAATTCCAAGCGGAGGAGCTGAAGGGGAGAATAAAGAGGTCTTGGTGAAGGTTGTGAGCCTTACACGGGATCAGAAGCCATCTGAGCTTAGGGCTGTTAAAGGATGGGTGATGAGTGAAGGCCTGTTGATATCAACGTTGTATAAAAATGTGGATGTTGTGCGTAGGTGTGTATGTGCTTTGTGTGTGTTTATGACTCTATAAAAAAGGGAGAAAGGAAGCTCCAGGAAAAGCTGTTTTGTAAGAAACGAAGAGGAAACTGCCGTAATTAAATCCAAGCTGATTGATTCACAAAGGTTAGAGTGGCACCTCCTGCCCTCCACAGAGCACAGGTGTGGTGTTGGAGCGATAACAGACAGCATGTCCTACCTAAATTACAATGTGGATTTATGGAGGTGGGGGTGTGTGACTCTCTGTAGTGCAGAGGCCTGGGTTTCAAATTCAGCTTCTTGATAATTGTTTTCTTACTGTATCTGCTGCAATTCAGTTTGACCTGTTCTGCAGACAGAGGAAGTGAAAACAGTCTCCACACTTAAAACTGTTTTCACTGTTGTAGTGGGGTTTTTTTGCTGTGTGAGGAGCTGCTGAACACGTAGGAGGGTTGGTAAAACCTTGGTTTGCATTTGCACTTGATACCAATTGGCTTGGGTCTGGGGGTCCCTGTGCTGCACCTGCAGGGGTGTGAGCACCCTCTACTGAAGGGCAGCTCCCTGGTTTCCATCCCCTGGAAAGGCAAGGCTGCTTTCCCAGGGCACTTGCCAAAGGCACAGTGGGGAGTGGATCCCTGCACCAGGGCAGCTTCTCTGCCTGACCTCCAGTTCTGGGGAGAGAGACTCTGTCCTTGGGGGCTCTGTGGGATGGGATACACCTGGAACTCCAGAGGGGCTGGTGAGGCAAAGGCTTGAGATGCTCTGCTCCCTGACTCTGGTTTTGAGTGTGAATTTCAACTCAGTGTGTCAGTACTGGGTGTCGAGTGGGAAAAGGCAGTAAAGGCCAGGGGAAAAAAAGTGTCTTGGGCATTGAAAAGCTTCATAAGGCTTCAAAGGCTTGTTTTCATCCCCAGTGTGTTTTGGTGAGGCAAATGTGTGTGGGTATATATACATACCAAATAATGAGTGGGAAACGTGAAAAGAAACTTCAGCAGGGCTGGATCTGTGTCTGATACTGAAGAGTTTAACAGCATAGGTAGATTAATGTGAGTGACAGTGCCTTTGGTAACACTTGTCTGGGAGCAGACAGCTCAGATATTTGTTTGTTTCCCAAGTGATAATCTCAGTGTGGCTTTAACCAGCAAGAAAATAGAGGGATTTAGTCCAATGCCATAACCTGGATATGCTGTTTTAATGAGTGCAGTGTATTGTTTTTGGAATTCCCTTACTCTGTGCTAGTATGAACTCCACAATATAAAAAAGTAGTGAGTACTACCTGCACAAACTTCTTGTGTGATGGATCTCATGAGCAAAACCCAGGGAAGAGAATAATGAAGGTGCTGTTAATCCAGAGGGAAATGAGGGGTCACGGGGATCTTGTCCTCGTTCAGAGCAGTGTCTGCTCTTGATTGATCCGAGGCTGATGAGGAAAGGAACCAGCCCTGGTAAAATGAGATGAGCCCTTTTGCCTGGTGGCCATGGTTTTGAAAAGGTGGGAGTTTAGTCAGTGGAAAATAACCTCTGGAGTGGGACATGGAGTCTGCAGAAGCAGCTGGATGTGTGGAGTCAGGGAGCAGTGAGCTGTCCTCTGCTTTGTGCCGTCAGGTGCTCACTGTGGTGTTCTCTGTCCTTTGCTCCTTAGAGCAAATAAAAATTCCTCTTGTGGGTTGCAAGCTGACTTACCAACTCATGCCAAGTGAATGCAAAGCCTGCTTTGCCTCAGGTGTTGGTGTTTCTCTGTGCTTGCTGTGGGCTGATAGGTTATTTTACATTTATTTTGGGAAATAAAAATGCATCCTTGGAGAAGTTAAACACCTCACATGAGAGAAGTACTCTGTAGAAGAGGCCAGAAGAGCTGAGATATGAATGAAAATGGTCTGTGTACCTTTGTTAATCAGTGACTTTCTCCTTTCTGAAGGTGGAGTGAAACAGATCTCATTTTGTGTGCTCTGAGCAGCGTTGTGTGGGAGAGGCTGCATGGGGTGCCTGTGCTCCCCCCGGGGGAAAAGGGTGGTTTGCAACCACATTGGAAGAACAGGCGTTTGTGCCACTGCCCGTTTGAATGGAGCAGCTGAACAGGGGCAGCCTGGGATGCTCCACCCGGTTGTGTTTGTATCTGTGTGCTTTGTTTATGTGCCACAAAGCTCAGTATTAGGCACCACTGGTTACTGCCAGCTGGGCCCTCGCTCTGCAGCCACAGCTGTGCCTGCAGCCTCCAGCCCTGCGGAGAGCGGCTGATGGGAGAGCCAGGCAGAACAAAGCTCACACAGTGGGGCTGCCACAATGGCATTCCTGTCCCTCAGTGGTCAAAAGATTGATTTTATTACTTTATTCCTCCCCCAACATTAGATCAATAAGTGCTTCTTCTCCCTGTGCAATCGATCCCACTCCTCTGCTGTTTTTCCCAAAGAACGTGAGTCTGCACGGAAGTGACGTTGGAAACAGGCCTGGCAGGGTTGTGCACAGTGTTGGAAGTGGGGGGTCCTTCAAGGTTTCCAGACCTTGAGTATGCTTTGCTTCAAGTGAAAATGGTAATTAATTAGTGTGTCCTTGAGGTGTTGCCTCTCTAATCCCATACCCTTCAGTGTGACTTAAAATTGCTGGAAAATCCCAGTGTATCCATCTTCGTACTTTCTTAATCTCAGCTCATTTTGGGTGTGAAATTACAAAGAACAATCCCACTTTTAGTGTACATAAGGTACACAAGTTCTTTGACGGCCTGATCTAAGCTTTAATTAGTATTTCAGTTGGAAGTTTGGCTTCTGAGTTCTTCAGGGCTTAGGGGTTTATTCCTCAAAGTTTGATTCCTGGTTCAGGAGGGGAAAGCCAGATCCTTGAGTCACTGCTAAATTTGTGAGGTTGGCAGTGTAGCCTCAGCAAGGTTCTGTTTGCTGGCTGTGATAGGATTTAAGCTGAGGCAGGGGCTTTTCTTTCTAAAGGAAACCTGCAGAAATCAAAATAAAATCAGATGTTCTGCGCCAGTCAGTGAAAGAGAAGGATTTAAACAAATGTGTGCTTTGATGTGTAAAGTTGGAATTAACTGCAAAAGTCGAGGGTGTTTAGTTCAACTTTGAAGCAGAATTTGAGGAAAATTCAATGCAAATCTCTCCCCTTCTTGTAGTCTGTAAGTTAGACCTCAAAAGTTGTAATTCCCTTTCCCTGCGTTGAAAACAAGTCCCCCTGAGTATACAGTAAACCTGAAAATCATTTCAAGTGGGCAAAAGGAGGTCGCTTAGCTGCGAGCCAGGAGCCGGGAAGTGCTGGCCGGGCAGGGAGTGCTGATTTTAATGAGGGCAGCTCTAATGACTCATCATCCTGACTCAGTGCCTTTTCATACAGAGCGTAATTAGATCGGGGAGGCAGAATGAGCTGGAGGTCAAAAGTGTAAGTGGATTTCAGGAGAAGAAAGGGGTGAGCTCACAGGGGGTGGATGAGCTGGGATGTCTGTGAGGGTTTTTAGTGGGCAGTGCTGAGCGTGTGAGCGGGTAGGGGGCTGAAGGCTGCTGGCGTTGTGGGCACACAAAACTCTCCCGTGGCATCAGTGTGTGCTCTTCCAGCAGCCAAGGGTCTGGGAGCATCACTCGGAGCTTGTGTTTTGTGAACGTGAGGAGCAGGAATGCAAGAAGGAAATGAGATACTTAGCTGCAGCAGTAGTGCTGTTAGAAGGATTCAGTCTCGTTCATGTGCCAAGACCACAGCCCTGCTCTTTTATCTGCAGTGAGTATCGCTGCTACACCTTGTGCACGGCACAAAGAACAAGGAAAGAACAAGGAAAGAACAAGGAAATACCGAGCCTTTGTACCGTGGCCCAGCTCGTTTGTAACAGGATGTTCAGGTCTGTCTTAAAACCCAAGGCCTGGGAACGGCACTGGCTTGGATTCAGTTTCACCTGGTCTTCAGTTTTAGAGAGTTTGTGCTCAAAAGCTGTCAGGAGAAATAACTGTAAGCAGCTAAAGGAACCCAAGAATAATGGACTCATCCAGGTCACGACCTCGGGGAGCTCTCCAAGGAGGCAGTGTAAGTTCCTCGGTTTCCATCTCCTGATTTCTTTTTAAATTTTTTTTTTTTTTTACCCGACTCCCGCCTTTTTAGTGATGCTTAGTGATCCCATTGAATCAGGGCTGTGTTATGCCTGGAATTACACAGAAGCATGCAAGGAGAGCCCTCATCCTGATAAGTCTGTAGTTGATTTTGAGCAGCCCATGCACAATAGTGATATCCAGCACCCCTCTGGTGAGGCAGATGGGAAAGGGGCTGCAGATCAGAAGGCAGGTAAGCAATTCCTCTTAGTAACAGCATAATGTATAGCACAAGGAAAACTTTTTTTGGGAAAAAAACCCAGCCTTTCAGTTGATGTCAAGCAAGAACAAGCTGAGCTGAACCTCTCTGGATTTTCCTGTCGATGGCCCAGGGCAGTTTGGACCCCGTGTAAGGAATCAATTAGATTCTTTCTAATTTAGCATTCTGAAGGAAACCCCAAGGACAACTTCAGGTTCCTCTGCTTCAGGCATCATCCAGCCCTAGTGTGGGGATTAAAGTCCAGTTTACACATGATAAACCAGTTGGTGTTCAGTTTATTCTTTTACTGTAATCCTATTAATATGACAAACAAATCCCATCTTCTGAGCCTGATGGCAGGATCTTGTCTTGCCTGTCAAGATTTTAAGTTCCCCTTACAAGGGGAGGATTACAGAGGTTTGGCTGTGAAACCAGCCATAATAACACAAAGCAGGGTTGCTTTGCTCTTCCACAACAGTAAAATGCAAAAGCCTGTTTGTGGGTGACTGATTCTATGGCATGTAGTGAAGTTGTTTTCTTTATTGTTGCTCCCCCCCCTAAAATTCTAAGTACTCAATAGCTTTTTGTTACTGTACATGGGGGGGGGGAGGGGTGTTGAATGCTATTTTAGAAATTTCATGGTAGAGAAATGTTTTGTACCTCCTCTGTTTACATAATGAGGTGTAATTTTTCCTGTGTGGATACATCAGGGTGGTGAAGTGTCACAGATTTCCTAATTAAGCACAGAGGAGCAGTAGCCTTGGGAGCCATTTCTCAGCTAGAACAGGCTCATCTTGGGCAGCAGAAACCACATCTCTGACCAAGCAGGAGTAGTCACAGGTAGTCACATTGCAGAGTGCCTTAGCTCCTAAAGTAAGATTGAGGGACAAGCCTTAAATAAATCACAAAACCACTTGTAAACTCTGGTGTCAGAAGTTCAGCCCCTAATAAATGATTCAGCTTTGAGGCAGGTCACAGCCACTTCGCCTCCTTTCCCTTCTTCCTGTCCCTTTGCATGAATAAGAAACTCAGGAAAAGAGAGTGCACTGGAGAAGGATGGAAGTGTGGGTTCTGGAGAAAATGTGGACCTTCTCTGCTGCGTAGCAGAGCAGTGAGGAGCCCCATGGAATGTGCTGATCCTTGTGGCAGGTTTTGTGCTGGGATACGACAGCACGGCGTTACTCAGGTCCTGTCTGCTCTGCCATTTATTGCCAGGACAAGAGGCACATTGTGAGCAGGGCCCTGGGTTGCTGTACTGGTGTTGGGCAGGCTTGTGCTGTAACTTGCTGAGGCCAGAATTGAGCCATATCCTGAGAGACAGAGGATATTTTTGATATATCTGCAGGTCAGTGGCTGAATTTTTTGAGCTCTCGCTCCCAGCAGTTGCTTTGGAAAAAACAGAATTGAAATGCATGTTTCAAAATGTCAAAGGCATGGTTTCCTTTCTCAGATACTGGAGCAGTGTGAACTGAGAGGGTTTTCTGAAGCTTTGGCTTCTTTCAAGTTGTGCTTATTATTTTTATATAAAAGAAAGCACAACAAGGCTTTTGAAGTCCTCTCACTTTCCCAAAGGCTGGAAATGACACAGCCAGGCTCCGTTCACGCATTTCCTGCGCCTTGCTTCCAGGCTGGTACCATGAGGTGGATCTGTTTGGGTTTCTCTGAGTTAAAATGCAGGGTGTTAACCTGGGAATGTGTTGACTGGTCGCTGAAGAAGGCACAAAACTATCTGAAGTCACTGTGGAAGCTAAAACCAGCATGGAAGGGTTCTGCCGTTCATGGCCAATGCCACGGATCCTGAGTCATGGAGTCACTGTTCCCTGTGATTTCCAGGATGTTTGTGGCTCCTGGACCTCAGCTTGTGAAGTAACAAAGGGTCCAACAGCCGTTGTCCCTAAGCCAGGTTGACTTTTTTGTTTGTGTGGTGCTCAGTGTCCCCTTTGCATCCTGCAGGATCTCCAGGTGTGGGTGAATGGTGCTGATGAGAAGGGCTTTGTCCTTGTCTCCTTCGGAGCTGGAGTGAAGTACCTGTCGGAAGACATCGCCAATAAATTGGCATATGCCCTGGCCAGGCTGCCCCAGAGGGTCATCTGGAGGTAAGTGCAGTCATGGGTGGGGTGATCTGCACCCAGACTGGTGCCCTGTTGTGCCCCCTGGAGTTGCAGGAGCTGGGATTGAGGCTGACAAAGGACCTGACTCTCCTGAAGGAAGTACTGCAGTCACCTGGGAAGGAGGAGGAGCAGTGATTCTAGGACAGAATAAGGCATGGGATATTCTCCTGTGTTGAGTTTAGATCCTTGGAAGGGTTGGAGACAGTGAAAAGAGTGAGGTTATAACACCTGTGACATAATCCCATCATTTGCTAAAGAAGCCACCCTAAGGCTCAAGAGTGAATCCTCATGATTAAATCCTAAGTTTTCTTTCTTCTTTGCTTTTTCCCTTACTTTATTAGGCCACTCTTTCTCTTTTCATCTGTAAACACAGACTTCAGTTATTGATTTTTCTCACTTGTGTGTTTCCTGTGAGAGATCAGAGGAAAAGAAATCGGTAGGAGTCAGAATCAGTAAGAAGCTTTCTCAGCTCTAAAAACATCTTGAGTGGTACTCTCAGCTCACTGTAAAAACACAAAAAAACCCCAAACAAACCCAAAACTGCTTAGCTCTGGTTCGTGTGGACCATCATTGACCTAATTCAGCCAAGTCCACTTTTTCCCAAATAATCAGTGTCTTACAACTCCTTCCTGCTGTCCCTGCCACACTGAGCTGTATTAACAGTCTGCTCAGTGGCCTGTTCCCTGTGAGTAGTTGAAGTAGCAGCCCCCACTAATGAACAGGAAAGTGGGAATTCTGTGGTACAGAACCTGTAGTGAAGGTGTAGAAAAGATGGGAGGTGTTTTTGTTTGGGGTACAGCCAGTGTCTTCTTGCTTATGAACCTCATAATACTGCTTGGCTTACAATTAATTATTAGTCCTAATTGATATTGCTGCTTTTCTTTTGCCCTTTTATTATGTTTCCCCTGGAACATTCCTCTGTAGGAAGCATCCCCTTGTTACAATAAACAATTTCAACATTTCTCTCAAAGATGGCTTTTTTAATGGAAAAAGAAAAATTTCAGTTGAACCCTCTTACTAAAATTTTTTCAACATGCAGAATGTACAAACCAGTTCTAAGGATGCCTTGCTTAATTGGGAAAGGGATTGTTTCTGAAGTTGCAATTCCAGTGTTCTCAAATGAACAGGATACTTACGAGTTGTTTGATGGAGGTGTTAAAAAACACTTGCTAATTTTGGAGGTTTTGATTAACTCTGCTTCTGTTTGATTTTTGCTGGTTTAGGTTTTCAGGAAACAAACCAAGGAATTTGGGCAACAACACAAAGCTTATTGAATGGTTACCACAGAATGACCTCCTTGGTGAGTTTCTGTTTTGATCAGACACTGCTGATTCTCACTCCAGTTCAGTTGGTTCTTCTGGAAATGTTCTGCTGAATTAGCAGTTACTATAAAGCCAGGGATAATTTCTGTCCAGGAAGTCTCAGAGCAGGAACACAGAGTGGAGATGTCAAGGCAATAACTGAGATCTGAGGGAGCCACAGAATATTAGTGGCTGTCCCTGGGGTACCTGGATGTTTGTGTGTTCCCAGAACAGCTCTGCTGGGTGCTGATGAATGCATTAACCATCAGTGTGTGTGTGTGTGAGCTGGGGAGTTTATCCTAACCTAGTGATTAGGCAAGTGACTCCTGGAGCAGGTAGATTTGTTTTGGTTACAGAATTGCTCCGAGGCACTGTGATTTTTTTTATTTTTTTTTTCCATTCCATGAGGCTGTTACTGGGATTGTCAGATCCTGAGGTGAGGCATGTGAAGCTTTAGAGAGTGTTGCATTCAGTTGTCCTGTAATTAAAAAGCTTGTATTCCACACAAAAACATGCTCTCCCTCAGTCATTTGTACTGCTGAACCTGCTGTAGTCACCACCTGCAGCTACTTGGGGAGTAAGAAATGCACGTTAATTACTCCATTAATCATTTTACATGACTCACATAGGTGAGAATTTTCTTTGCTTTGGTTGTTCCCTCTCTTAGTGTGTAAGGAAATGATTTAATGCATGAGGAATTTCAGCAGAGTGGGTTTTGGGAGAACTGCAGAACAAGTTGTATTAATTCTTGCCTGCCTGAGTTGCAGCCACAGAAACCGTGTTGTGCCCGTGTGCTTCAATAACTTCATGTGAAGGGGATATAAACATCTTTTTAACCTTTGTGCCTACTCTGTTTCCAGGTCATCCCAACATCAAAGCTTTCCTCAGTCACGGAGGTTTGAACAGCATTTTTGAAACCATGTACCACGGGGTCCCAGTGGTGGGGATCCCCCTTTTTGGAGACCATTATGACACCATGACTCGTGTGCAGGCCAAAGGCATGGGGATATTGCTCAACTGGAAGACCATGACTGAGAGTGAATTGTATGGAGCCCTAGTAAAAGTTATTAATGATCCCAGGTATGGCATGAGGGATTGCTTACGGCTTACGTGCAGTGGAAAAAACCCAGCACGTTGGGGTTTATTTGTGTGTACAGTTGGGGCAAGTGTGAGGCTGTTTGTCCCATTTCCCAGGGTTACCCAATGGCTGAGGTTGCTGTGTAGGTGCTGGGCTTGTTGCTCAGGACCAAAACCCCATTGTCTCACTTGCTCTTGGTGGCAGTTGTCATGTGGAGGGCACAGAGGTTATGGAAACAAACCTGTCCTGACTTATTCCCTGTCACAGACCAAGGTCTCCTGGTGTCTGCCTGGATTACTCCATTTTACTGCTCTGGCTGTTGTGCTGCCTCAAGGGGCCTGGAGCAAGATACGCAAACACAATTTTGGGTTGTGTTTTAAGTAGGGAGAGATTCAAAAAGGGTGACTCTGAAGTCCCATGGTTTGATTTAAAAAAAAAAAAAAAAAAGAAATGCTTTCCTGTTTTTAGGTGGTAATACTTGTCTTAACTCGAGGGATGTCATTTGTGTTTGTTTGCAGTAACAATATTCTAACACATGAATATGAGAATTACACTTTCTTGTATTTTTTGTTACTCAGGTAGAATAAAAGCCTGTGAATTGGGCTGCATAACTTCATAATTCCAGCAAACTGGTTTTCTCAGGGATATTTAAGTGTGAGGAGAGTCACTTCACTACCTTGTCCTGATGATTCTGTATTAAACACTGTTGATGCTGAGACCATTTCCAGATTAATAACGGTGACATGTTAGCTGGCATTATATTTTATTGGGCTAACCCTGTTTTTGGAGTGTGGTGCTGTTGATGCTCCTTGTTTTGGTGGGAGCAGTGCTTGCCCTGGGAAAGGAGAATCCTGTAAGGACTGAGCAGCAGAGCAGCAGCAAGGAGGGGATGTCGATAGAGAGAGACCTTGATAACATCAGTTGCATCACCTTTCCCTCGGTGAAAAGGCAGGTCCTGTGTGAATAACCTGTTGACCCTGCAGGGAGGAGAGGAATTTGACAGGATCAGCTGAGGTGAAAACTGCAAAGTTTAGGCGAAACTCCAGACCCAGGCGGAAACACTTCATTGCAAAATCAAAACCGGGCTTCTCGTCGTCCCGCATTTCTCTAGCGACCGACTTGCACAACAGCCTTAACGTGTCAGCTCTTCCCTTCTTCCCTGTTTGTTTTTCTCCCCTCCCAGCTACCGGCAGCGGGCGCAGAGGCTGTCTGAGATCCACAAGGACCAGCCTGGCCACCCTGTGAACCGGACTGTGTACTGGATCAACTACATCCTCCGCCACAACGGGGCCCAACATCTACGTGCCGCTGTTTACAGCATCTCCTTATTTCAGTATTTCTTACTGGATATTGCCTTTGTCGTACTAGTGGGTGCTGCCTTACTTTACTGTCTTTTGGCCAGGATGGCAAGGTTTGTCTGCAAGCAGAGCAAACAGCTCTGGTCAAAGGACAAGCACAGCGCTGTTAATGGACACTACCAGAACGGGATCCCCAATGGCAAGTATAGAAGGAACGGCCACATTAAGCATGAAAAAAAGGTGAAATGAGCCAAGAAGCCCCTCGTGTAAAGTAGTCCTGAATCAGATCAGTAATCGAATTTTATCGCTGTAACTTAGTCTAACAACTACTTAAAACCTCAGTAAGCAGTTCTAACACTCCCCTTCGGTATATAATATTATGTGACAGAATTCTACGGAACTAAAAGAAGTCTTAAAAAAAAAAACAAAAAACAAAAACAAAACCACACAAAAAAAAAAGGCAAGCAAGCACAACCTAAAATGGAAAATATTTTATTCTTAATACTGATGCAGAGAGGTTATTTTGGCACTGAAGTTTTTAGAAGCCTTAATTCTCTAAAGATCTATACAATGACCGTATTTATGAATTTTCAGTTTTTAAAAGCTCAATGTGTGTGTCCCAAATGAGGAGAGGTTTCTTTTTATTTGCAGAGGTGTTCTCCTTTTATTTTTTTATTATTTTAATATATCCATCCTTTTAGCCAAGAGAACTCCTAGTGCTAGTTCTGTTTCCCCTGTTGAAGGTTCAGCCTTGTTGTGTAACGATGCTGTTTAAAACAGAAAATAAGTTTTCCCAGTCTTTATGCAAGAAATAGCAAGTTGCAGACTGAGAACACAGACGTGAAAAAAAGTAATCTTAATGAGCACTGAAGAAAAATGGCAAAACTGTGTACTTGTCTTACTGATAAAGCTGCATGACTCTTCTGCTCGCTACTGGTACTTTGGAGAAAAGGGTCTTGAGCAAGTCTACAGTAGGTCCTAAATTGAATTTAGACAAAATTTTATTTGTTGCCTTTCTCTGCAAAGCAAAATTTATGCCACGAAAAATATTTAGGGAGTTTTATTTCAGTTCAAAACACGGCTGTGTGGGAAGTAGATTTGCATAATTAAGAGAAATAAATGACACAGCAACAAAAAAGAGGAAGTAAAAAAAAAAAAATCTATCCCTGTGCTTAGTGCAGGAGGTTTTGTCAAGGCCCAGAGCTGTGCAGAACCAAACCACTCCTTGGGGTTCGTCACGCAGAAAACAAGCAGCAGACGCCCCACAACCCTCCAAAAGTTGAATGTCTTTCCTGTTAATTCTCATTAAGTTCTTTTAAAATCGCAGTGTTGTACATGTTCTCTTTCAACGGTTGTGTCTGGAGACAAAAACAAAACAAACCGACAAACAACAAAACAAAGGCAACCCACAAAAAAATTCCTACCTTCCATCCGCGTGGGCCGCGCAATCCATGTTCCGCATAGTTGCCAAGAGGAATTGTGCAGCCGTGGGATGAAGCCTGGCCGCCCGGCTCGGGGAGGTGGCCGCGTGTCCCCCCCCGCCTCTCCCTGTCCCTGCAACAATCTCCTTCCAATCACTGTCGCCGACACGGGACGCTGCCGGTGGGCGGGGTGTGCTCCGGGGGTTGGGGCGCCGGGCGCGGAGTCGCTGCCGCCCCGCCTCGACCAAAGTTGGCAACTATGGGTTTTTATTTCCATGTCATTCTGTTTACTTGGAATTTTGCACTACACACGTTGTGAGTGTACGCTTTATTTATTTGTAGTTGGAGGGGTCCCGTTGCCTGAAGGAGAAAGGGAAGGAAAGGATAAAGCCCGTTTTTACCTGGTGTCGCTCACTAACATGGGAGGAGTTGGGAATGATGGCGGGATGCTGAGCTCATCCTCATACACAGTGATGCAATATTTCCACTCGCCATTCCATCAGGAGCCTCGGTCCTATAGCAATAAATAACAGTGCAGATAGGTTTCTAATGCACAGTACAGCTACTTGTACTGCTTTCTGAATACTTGAAGAAAATGGTATTATAAATAAGCCTATTAGCTATACCTTTTTACAATCTAGCAGTTCGTGGCAACTACAGGAGCACACAGAGGCGATGAATGCTGGGATGGTGGGGAGACTTCGAGTGTATGAATGACTTGGTGTAAATGTGGGGGGGGTTTTTTGGCATTAAAGAAGGTACAAAAGCACTGACCGGATGATTAAGCATAATTTAATCTCCACTGTGATAAAACTTAAGCAATAAACATGGATTTAATAGAGAAATTCTGTGGTTGGGAGTATGTTTTTGTTCAAATGAATGATGGTTACCTCAAAGGACCTGGTGTATGTGTGTACATAAATGTGGGTGCTTATTAGGATGTACATAGTCTGTATTGTGCATGATATGCATTTGAAATCAAAAATCATTACTTTTTGTGAAAGTAGCTGAGTTTCCTGTCTGTCCCTATATTTCACATATATTTGAATCAATTGAAAGACAAAAGGCTTAACTAGATTTTTCTTAAGGCAATTCAATTTTTTAAAGTATGTGGTCAATCCTGGCAAGGTGTGGAGTTTTTTTTTCTGTTCATGTGTCTTCAAAAGCAAAACTTAAAAGGTTTTTCACTCTGATGTTGGTGAGAGATGATGAATTTCTTGAATAACCTCTGTAGATAAAAACATGCTCTAATTCTGTTGTGAGAGGAGGCAGCTGCTGCATTAATTCTTAGCAAGTTTCTGGTGGGTCTGAGCCACCTCAGCTGTAGAAATACCTGTTGTGTTTCAACTTCCTTGTAAGTTCAATCTGATATTGCAGCTATTTCACATCTCCCTTTGCCATGGCAGGTGCAGGTTTGTGTTTCACTGCAGAGTTTACCAGAGGTTGGTGTTGGTGCCCAGCCAGTGTTGAAATGAGCCAGATTGCTGAGGGGATGTTAAGAAGTGTTTAAAAATGGATGTGTAACTCCAGACTGCATCACATCTCTTGAGTGTGAGGCTTTACTCACCTGTGCTGGTTATTATGCATGAACAGGGAAGAAAGGCTTCAAAGAAACTGGATTCATCTTCTCAGGCAGTGTTCTGCCACTGTTGGGTAAATACCACACTTGGGGCTTATTTATACCAGTGACAATGAGACATTTCAGTTGTAATAAACCTGTTTGTTTTGGGGGGAGAGGTATTTTTAAATAAACAATCAATGCTAAATCTGACTTCATTGTAAAGTAACAAATACCACTATTTTGTGCATCTCTAGGTCTTACTGGGTACTGTAATGAAACAAAAATTGGGTAGAAAAAATTGTATTCCAATTCCATTTAGGGGATGGAAGGTTGACAAGTATTTAGGGAAGGCTTGGAGAGCATGTGTGGGAAGTTCCTATTAGAGTAGGGAGGATGGAATCATTAGGGCTTATATTTAGATATTCCATAATGGTTGAGGAAGTGAAGAGATGAGGGTTGCCAAAACTCCCTTGAGGTGTCAGTGTGAGCTGATTCAGGAATTCCTTAGAGGAGCAGCACGGATTGGGGAGGGGAGGGTTGATAGAGCTCTTGGTTGAAGCAGCTTTCCATAGGGTTAGAAGTGCTGACCTGTGGAAGGTAAAAGCGTCAACTTGGCACAATTGCCCTGCGTGGAGCATTAATGGACTTGTTAATGTTAGTGTAATTATGTTTTAATGAAATAATAGCTTGTCTGGGTGTAAGAACTGGGGCTGGCAGGGAGTGATGACTAAACCAAGGGACAGCTTAGACTTTGACTTGCTGCACGTGAACACTGAGATTTTTGGCAGTCTGACACTAATGCACACACTGTGGTACTTTCAATCCAGGTGTTTCTCATTTTGTCTGTCAGGTGATCCGAGCCCTCGTGATTGATCGCTGTATGACAAAACTTCACCACAGTTTGGTATGTTGAACACTTCACTGCATTCTTACGCATTTTAGAATTAGTGCAAATGAAAAGGCCAGAATTTTAGTATCTGTATTTCTAGTCTTGACAACACAAAATCCTGCCAGGTCTCCTAAGACTGGCAGGTTGCTTAGAATGACTGTGAGACCCTAAATACTTAGGTGCAGGCAGTTCCTCCTGTACAGGGAGTTTTCATTATGGAAAACAAGTGATTGAAGCTGAGGTTGGGAAATCACAGAGGGCTGGAGGTGAAAATGTTCCTTTTGAAATCGGGAAGAATTTCTTGTCCCCCTTTGCCTGACACGGTGTTGAACCAACTGGGCTGTGTGGTGTAATAATTAACTTGGGAGAGATATAAACAGCATTTCATGTGTTGGTCTGTGCTGGTGTTACAAGAAAAATGCAGAATTACATTAGTTCAAAGGGGCAAAGGTGGGGAGGAAGGATGAAGAGGATGCCTTGAATAAGGGGCTGGTTGGAGATGAGCTCCAAGTGGTGTAAGGATGTCTTTGTGTGATTCATGTTTCTAAATCTTAAATTTTCCAAGTTCACTGTAGAAAGATGCACTGAATTCCTTGGGCAGCTTGAAAAGAAGAAAATGTTCTCATTCCAAACACAAACAACCTGTTTATCTCATATCTGCTGCTTAGTTTCAAGAACCAATCTCAGATACAGGCTCTGAATAAATTCCCCTGTTTGCCTTCGGTGAGATTTAGAATGAGGATAAGAGTTGTCAGCACCAGGAGATGTCCACTGAGAAGACTCTTCATAAAGATAGCAAATAATCTATATAGAAAATGGAGTTCTACAAGGAATTAACACATTTTCAACCTTTCTCACTAGAACTTCTGGAGTGTGTAGTTTCAAGTGTGGATTTGGCACTTCCCCGAGGCCGCCTTGGCATTTACCTGTTTTCCTAGTGCTGCTTTCCTGGATAACACCACAACTATGCCAGAACTCGTTCCAACAGTTCCGATTCTGCTTGTGTGGAAGGCCTAGGTTGTTCCTGTGTGCCCCAGCTGTCCTGGCCTGGACTCTGTTGGCTTTCAGGTGGAGGTGGACTCGCTCCAGGGAACACATCCAAGCTGAGATTTCAGTTTAGTCCTTTGGTTTCACTGTAGATAAGACCTTTCAACACAGTGAGCTCACCCATAAGCTTCCTTCTGAGAGAAAAGTTTTATTTGGCTTTCCCTTTCTGTTGTTTTTGGCTCAGCACCTTCTGTCTGTTGGTCTGGAAGAAAGCGCCAGTGTTGGGTCCTTTTGGTGACACAAAAGTGTGACAAGAAGATGCATGAATTGAAATCTGCACTCTGGGGGAAAAAAAAGTTGTGGTTGGGTTTTTTAGATGAAATGATAGGGATTTGGAGCGTGACTGATGGCAGGGTGCAGCATATGGAAGAGTTTTTTTCCTGGATCTCATTACTCAGGTGTAACAGCTTTATCCATTGTTTTTCAAGGACCCCTTCTGCCCTGGACTCGCTGCCTCGTGTGCAGACACGTCTCTCCTTGTGGAGCTGCACCGTGAACAAAGCCTGTGAGAAGATCGAGGTTAAAAATAACCCCTGGAAATAAACTCCAAAGGTTATTCCCTGTTTTTGTCTCTTTCAGACCAGCTGTACAAAAAGCATATGGAGCAGTGGTGAGAGCAATAGGTAAGGAATGATATGTAATGACTGTATGAGACTCCATGTTTTTCACAAAAAGGCAGATGAATTCACACCTGTGAATTATTTGGATTCCTGAAAGACTCATCATCATCCTTAATTTTTTGTTTTTAAATTTTTTAAAGTGTGTATTTAGTGGGTATTGAGGGAAAGAACACTTCAAGCCAACAACAGAAAATATTCCAGCCTGTCCATGGGACACTGATGGGATCGCTGTAGAAAATCATGTGGAGATAAAAGCTTTTAGTTAAGAAGGTTAAAGTAACATTATGGGTAAAGCAACTTTTTAGAAGTAAAAGATTGTCATCACTGAAAAAATCGTACTTGCTTTAGGATGGGTTACTCCCAAACCTCTGACCAGCTTCCTTGCCATTACTTTCTTAGGTTATCCCCTAATCCTCAGGGAATATTCTTGGTTTACAGGGTCTTGAGAAAGTAGGGGAGTCTCTGTGCAGATGAGGCACCAAGATTGTTCTTCCTCCACCAGGTGCTGGAGTCCTTTGGATGGGGAAGGGCCACAGGCAGCTCCTGCCATCAACCCTTGAGATCCTCTGGCCTCCAGTGAGTTTCAGGTCCCAGTGGTGGAGTTGGGGCAATGCCTTTTGGCTCTTGTGGCTGTGTTTTGACAGGGCTGGTGACCTCTGGGTGACTCCAGGGTGAGATGCAGCCACGAACTCACTGATGGCTTCTGCTCCTTTCTTCCTTGCCTTTCGTCACAGTGCCAGTCAGGACAGGGTGGCCACATGTCAATGTTTTGAGGGTGAGTAGGTCAAGTGAGCACTTGTTTTTCACAGCTCTTGATCTGCCTTCCTGGATTGCAATCCAGAGGAAATAAATTATCTACCTGGATCCTCATCCAAGTTCACCCTCTCTACCTGTGCCCATGAGGTAGGTTTCTCAGGTGGATCCTTCTGTGTAACTTGGTGTTCTGGAAGGTGTTTTGAAAGGACATTGGAGCTGGGGCAGGGCAAGAGGCAGCTGAGGCTCCCTAGCTCTCAGGAGTAAGAGGAAAGGCTGAATGTTGAGGATGGAACCCTTAGGGTATAGACCCAAACTGTTTCACCAGTTTTGTTCTTACAAACAGCTTCTGGGCAGTCCTGCTTTCCTGGGTGTGGAAGGAAAGGTTGGGAAAGCTGGATGCTTGTAGTTGTGCAATAGGAGCCAGGACGTGTTCACCTGGGCACACCTGAGTGTACTGGCAATGTTGTGCCCATGGGTGGCAAGGGAGCACAACCAGACACTAGCTGTTCAGGTCAAGTTAAAAGGAAAATATTGTCACTCAGCCTGAAGGGATTTAAGTAACATGTGATTTTGGCCACTCTTAAGATTGGTTTCCCAAGCCTTTAGCCCATAAACCCTGGGTTTCAGCTGTATTGGAGGCTGGAGTTGCGTGTATCACCGTGGCCTTTGTGAACTAGGGGCCAAGCTGTGGGTCCTCCCTCCTTCAGTGTCCATTCACAATTTGGGTACAAAGATGATTCCTTCAGCCTGCCATATCCACACGGTTCAGGGACTTCTCAGTGCACAACAGTGAGTTCTCAGGCTGGGAGGTGTGTGAGAACAGCGTGTCCAGTCCCTGCCAAGTGCAGGACCATGAAAAAGTATGCCAGGTGATGTGTTAAGAGATTGTGATCCATTTCAAGGTGTCAGTCGTGCAAAGCAAACCAGCACATTCCTTATTTACATTTTTTGTGAAGTTCATTTGAGCTAAATTCCGATATTCCTGCAACTACTGAAGCATTTCTGCCTTTTATTTGCGTTTTTCTCCTAATGCTTGGTCTCACTCCATAAATGCAGAGACAGGACCACCTCCCAGAAAAATCCCTGCTCTACAGGGGGGGTTCACCTCCACCTCCCCAGAGCATCTTACTCAGGATTGTGTCCAGATGGTTTTGGATACCTCCAAGGGAAGGAGACTCCACAGCCCCTCTCTGGGCAGCCTGTTCCAGCACTCAGTCCTTTGAGTGCTGCTTATTCCTCCTGGCATTGTTGAACCCTTCGGTTTGTTGACACTGAAGGGATCGATTTCAGGGAAGGAGAGGCCAATTCCCGGCTCGTTCAATGTAGCTGAGAGACAAAGGCTGGGAGGGGGGGTGAGGGAGCTAAGGTTACCTGGCAACTCAAGGGGAAAAAGGGCTTGGGAAGCTGTTTTAGCCAAAGAATGATTCCATTCGGCAAAAAGGGAATGGCATAAGTTTGCAGGAGAATGTAGAAGTGTCCAAGGCCGGGTTGGATGGGACTTGGAGCAGCCTGCTCTAGTGCAAGGTGTCCTTCCTGTGGCAGGGGGTTGAAATGAGATGAGCTTTGTGATCTCTTCCCACCCAAACTGTTTAGTAATTCCATGATCAATTCTATGATTTATGATGGTGGATTTCTGATTGTATCACGTGAGACCAGAACAGTCATTCGAATGTTGTTAGGGGAGCAAAATGTTTCTTGGTTTGACACTGGAGATTGATAAACCTTACAGGCAGTCCCTCCTGCCTCTCAGGAGGGCCGGAGAACCCTTTCCACTTCGTGTATTTCTGGGCTTGGAAATATCTCTGTTTCCCAGCAGCACGTTCGTGTTTATCTGTTTCAAAGGATGGCCTTCCTCAGTAATGTTGCTATCTTTGCTTTTGCAGGACGTTTTTAAAAGGCTGAAATTTAGACAAAACCTGCTCCTCAGCACAAGCTGCTGTTTTGTTTTTTTCCTTGAAACCGCAAAAACGTTGTTTAGGATATTTTTTTGAAATTACTGCTATTTGTGTTTCTTTTTAGAAATAAGGTGATTATTTAAGAGGTTGAGGAGGAAGAACAAATGTATGCATCCCTGTCCATGTGCTGGCATCTGTGTGCATGCCTGTGCATCCGTGTCCTCCATGCAAGCCCAGCGCCTGGAGCTGCTTCTTCCGTGTCTGGAAGCAGCAGCATCCCACGGGGGCTATTCCTGCAGCAGGGCTGCTTTCCCTGGGAACAACCGCTCAGAGATCCGCTGCTTCTTTCCCCTTCATCTCTTTTTATTCCTCCTTTTTTCCAATCCCCTCTCCCGCTGCTGTCCATGGCTGGGGCTGCGCTGCCACCTGGCGTCCGGATCTGCGGCTGGGAGCCGGGAAGGATCATCCCACTCCTTGGGAAAAGTGCTTTTTCTGCTGCCTTTCGGGGCTGTATGACCTTCAGAAAATATCCGTCAACAAACAAATATCCCCCCCCAAAAGAAAATAACAAAGGAAGGGAAGCAGAGCAACAGTGTCGGTACCTCCCAGAGAGCGGGCGCTGCCTTCCTGGGAAGGGGTTTTATTGGATGTTGTTCTGTATTCTTTATATTAGATAATTCAGGTGGGATTTGAGCCCTTCTGCACTGTCCCTTTCCTTGCCCCTAATGATACCTGTAATGAAGCGAGTGGAGTCCTCCACATCTTCCCTTTCTCCCGCAGGATCCCTGTGGTTTAGGAGGTGTTTTTCCCCCTGCTGACTTGCCGCACAAGGGACGATTCAGGGGGACGTCCCTGATAGTGCCACACAGCACAAAGGCGCGATTCAAGCGGAGCAGCCGCGGCCCGGGGATGGAATTGCAGCCCAGGATGGGGCCTCGTTTCCCTGGATGTGCTGCCGCTCCGCAGCGGTGCAGGCGTTAAACCTGCAGAGGAGAAAACCCGGGTGTAAACGCAGCTCCCAAAGGAGTCAGTGATGGAAAATGATGGCCAGGGATTTATTTTCTCAATACATTCCCTTGCAGGAGTAGCATATGTTGTATGGAGTGATTTATACAGTTTGGTACTGAATACTGAGGGACAGTTGCCACTGTGTATTCCTTTCCTCTGTCCTAACTTGGGAAAAGATGCACGTGAGTCCCAGGGTGGAAATCACTGGGTATCACAAATAACGTGTTGTCCCTGATAAATCAACACACTCTTCAAGGTGACTCTGAAGGTTCTCCGAGGCATTGGTGGCTTTGTTGAATTGCTTTTCTGTGACATCCTTCTTCAACCCAAACAGATTCCACAGTATTTTGAAAAAGAAATTAAAAA
This sequence comes from Serilophus lunatus, assembly GCA_013399895.1. Taxonomy (NCBI): domain Eukaryota; kingdom Metazoa; phylum Chordata; class Aves; order Passeriformes; family Eurylaimidae; genus Serilophus; species Serilophus lunatus. Next base: position 307,543 of record VXBA01001039.1, on the reverse strand, counting down.
GTGAGTTAATACTTGAAAAGTTGAGCAGGAATTCTCCCATGCTGGACCTTGCTTGTACCTGGGAATGATTCTTCTGAGGTTTTGGATGCATTTCAATGCATGAAGCGGGGGGAAGGCACTTTAGGTTTTATAGCTCAGGCAGCACCTCAGGTCTTTCATCAGCAGAGATGAATCAGGCCATCAGAGAAGTGAAGGGGTTTGATTCCAACTCCTTATTTCCATTTACAAACCGTATCAGTGCAGGATATTGTGAGATGATTCATAGGATTCCCTCAGGGTATGTTTCCTCCTGATTTTGTTTGTAAATATGTGGTTTGGTTCTAGCCCATGCTCTTTGCTTCAGGCCTCATTTGTGCAGTGGGATATGTACCTGTGCCAGGCCATGCCATTTGACTACTTGTATATAGGAAAAATAATTGCAAAGAAGATGAGAACACATCCTAGGGATAGCCTGAAGCTCCAGGGACTGGATTCCACTCACAGCAACACTTAGCTTGTTAGAAAAGCTGCCCTGCCAGGGCAGAAGCTGCAAGGTTCCAGGTCCATTGTGGCATCTGGGAGAGGATAGAAAGGCTGGAGAAAACAGAGGGGACCTAATTCTCCTGCTGCAGCTGATCTCAGTGGAGATATTCCCCAAATGCTCACCCTTCTGAAGTGAACTCAGATGTTTCAGGTACAGGTGCCATCTCTGTGTATTACACCACAAGTGCAAAATGTTTGTTACCTGCAGTGATAGAGGGTTTTTTTAGAACTTGGAATAAATTTTTCATTGTCTGTTGATGTTTTAGTAGGCTCCAGGCTGGGAGTTTAATCTATAAAAATGTGTGCCAGGTGGTTGATGAGTGTAAATTGCTGAGCAGTGTAGGCCTGTGAAAGGCCTGAGGATGCAGGAGAAAGACAATTCCTTCCTCCAGACTGAGGAGCCGGGCTGTGAAACAAAGCACATGGTTTTTCAGCCTTGTTATTTTGCTTCTGCTGCTGTGGACACGTTCAGTTCATGGAGGCTCCCAAAGAGGTAAGAAATTCCTTGGGACACAGACAAAACGCATGGAAACGTTGCAGGAAGGAGGTTAAAGAGTGTGGGAGCTGGTGTGACCATAGAAAAGCCTTTGAGAAATCTAGAGATTATCTAAATGACTCACAGGATCCAGAGGGATGTCCAGGAGGAGCCACAGGCATGGAGGGGGGGGGACAAAAACCATCTGGGGTACTGCCTATTCGTGTGAGGGTCATGTTGGACCTCCTGAGAAGCCTCAGATGAGCCGAATTTGCTCTCCCTGTGTAGGGAAATGTGACTTTCACAGGCTTTGAGCCTTGGTTTAGCATTGGAAGGTGATTTTGGTCATGTCCCCACTTAAAGTGTTCTGACACATCTTGGAGGCGACCCAGATGGATTATGAAGGAAAGGTTCATTTACTCCAGATGGATGGTGCTTCCCAAAATAAAATGCCATCAGGTAGATTTTTATCTGACACAGGTGCTGCCTTGTAGGCAAGGTCTCCACAATGGATGAAGCGGGAGCTCCGAGCTGGAGCCATTTGGCAGGTCTCCCAAGATGACCGGAATTTCAGATATTGCAGCAATTTTCCTGGTGCTTTAGCACATTCCACAGCCTAACTCTGTGAGTGTCCCTGTGCTCTGGGGGATCTGGTGGCCTCACAGTTCTGTCTGGCACAGTTTGCCTGATGTTTTCAGGGAGGGTGCACTGGTCATTCCCAGCCTGGCTCTGTCATCTGGAGTGTCACCATATCCATCCTTCCCCCTGAGTCACTGCCTGCAGAATGGAGATACTGCTGGTAGGGATAATGAACCCACATGGCAGATCTGGGCATTTGCTGTCAGGCAGAAGCAGGGTGATGCCAACAGTGGCTGGTGAAAGCTGCGCTTCCCGTTGGATTCCCGATTTCCTGGAGACAGCTGATGGAGCAGTGATGGAAAGATGACAGTCTGCCTTATTGCAAAGGGCTGCCATGGTCCCTTCCAACCCAAACCACTCTAGGATTCCATCTCTGAGGAGAGAGTCTGTTACTTTTTTTAGACTGGGAAAAGGACACGTATTTATTCCCTGATGGATGGCCAAGTCACTGTCTCTACAAACAAACATTTACAGAAATTATCAGCTTGCAAATTATTCCAAACACATAATAACTGCAAAATAAATTGTATAAATATTTTCAAAATTAATTGCTGTTGGTTCCTAGTGGAGCAGATGGAAAAATTTCTGTTAAAATGTTCCCCCATTGCTCACTAAATATATTAAGAACTTAGTCCAATCTAGGGATAATAAGGGCTTAACATAGGTTGCTCTTTTTTCCCCTTTTTCTGTGTGCCATGAAGATTAAATGAGAATCCATCTTTACATTTGAATTCAATCCCAAGGAAGTATAATGCTGAGTAATCTTAGGGTTGTGCTACAGGAAATATGCCTGAAACCACATGTTTTCACCAAGTTGTCCAACTTGGCTGGGGGAAAGAAGGGAAAACCTTTCTTATTCATGGTCTGAAGCACTTCTATAATAAATCTCACTGTACAGTATTTAAATTCTCCCTGTAAACATGAAGTTCCATTAGTTTGCTGAGTCCACCTTTAGAGCACTGGAAGGCAACAGAGCCAGGGAGGAGCAATGGGAGCTGAGGGCTATCAATGGACAATAGACTTGCTTAGGGAAACAAATCTCCTTGTCATCGAGGGATTTGTGGGACTTAGGCAATGAAGCCATTTTGTGGACTAGTTTATTTTGTCCTTCAGTGGAAGTTGCTTTGATATGATTCCTTCAGGTTTTTGGGGAATGACCATCTGTATAGATGTACCCTACCAGTAGAATGAGAGTGAAAAGAGAGGATTTCGTATGGTCCTTTACAGGCAGGTCACTTGCTGTAGCATCCCTGGAAGTGTCCAAGGCCAGGTTGGATGGGGCTCTGAGCAACCTGGGATAGTGGAAGGTGTCCCTGCCCATGGCAAGGGGTGGAATGAGGTGATTTTTCAGGTCCCTTCCAACTCGAATCATCCTAGGGTTCTGGGATTAACACATTTCAAATATTAATCTCTTTCAAAACAACCAGTATCTCTCCCACGTGGCTGCAAAAGGCAACACTTGGGAAACAGCTGTTATTTCCCTTGTTTCAGAAGAGGTGTGTCCCTGCAGAGTGTGGATTTGTATTCTCCGTGGTCCCAAGTGTGTCTTTCTCTTTTAGAGCGGGACTTCTTTCCAGTGGCCATGGCAGAAGTCTTATCTTCTGGAGCCAATAGGATTGAAATTGCCTTTTGGTAGTGACCGAGACAGAGCAGTGCTTTGTGTGCTCCAGGGACTCTCACGCTTTGTTCCAGCTGAAGCTCAGGATGGCTGGGACCTGCCAAGGGCATTGGTGGTGAACCTCCAGGGATTTTCCCTACGGATGTAGTGAAGGAGCAAAGCGTGTTAAATTTGCCAACCCGTGGCTCTGAGCCTCTGGAGCTGCTCCCCTCGGGCCTTCACTCGTCCTGCAGAGAGCCACAGTTTAGTTCCAGTTCATCCCTTCCTATGGATCATCCTAACGAGGAGGGAAAACAAAAGCAAAGGAGGCAAAGGACAGTGCACTTCTCCCCCTGAAAGAAACTCAAGACCTAATGGAGGGATTCAAATGAGGAATATTCCTCATGCACTTATATCTGCTGCAGAACACATCATTCCACAGGAAAAAAAAATTGCCGTGTGCAAAAATCGTATCTCTACGCAGTGATTGAAGTTTTCTATTTCATCTCCCTCACTTGCTATTCATTTCTATGCCCTCCTGGAGGGGCTGTTTTATCTGTAAAGGGAGAAAAAACCCTCAACATGTTTCAAATAACCTTTATCAAATGAGAAGCGGAGTGGGAAGCGTTCCCACAAATGTCCCTTGGAATTCATAAAAGCCGGACATCAAAAATTACGAAATTATTTAAGGTTTTATTTTCTGCAGCCGGAACAACACAGGATAAATCAGAGGAGCGACATAATGTCTTCCAAGTGTCTGGATCCAGGGCTTTGGCAATTCTGTGTGCATCTGTATAGCAGAGAGCTCTTTCCTTTTTATTCCTGTGCAGATTGCTCCTGCAATATGCCGGGGAAGTGACACAGCTGATGTTTAGCGGGTAAACATTTACAGAACAAAGTATTACAGTTCCCAAAATAATTTAAAAATTGGCCTCGCTGCAAATTGCGTTGAGTGATGATCATGTGCGGGCCCGATGGGATGCAATTAGGATCTGTCGGAGTCAGCAGAGCTGCAGGAGAGGCTGGGAGGAGCCTGGGGGGGGAGGCCTGGTCCTGAAGGAGAGGAAGAGGAGGAAAGCCAGAAATCCAGTCGTACCCTGGGCTGCATCCTTTCACTCATTCCTGTGAGGGTGGGGAGGCACTGGAATGGATTTCCCAGAGAAGCTGTGGCTGTCCCATCCCTGGAGGTGTCCAAGGCCAGGTTGGATGGGGCTCGGAGCAACCCGGTCCAGTGGAAGGTGTCCCTGTGCATGGCAGGGGTGGGACTAGATGATCTTTCCAGGTCCCTTCCACCCCAAACCATTCCATGACTCCGTGGTTTGACATCAGCTCCCATGTGAGAGCCCCATTTGTCCCTCATAAGGTGGTGAGGGGGCCTGTGTTGGGCTTTTTGTTTCCCTCGTTGATTTGCTGGATAATAGTTCAGTTCTGTCCAGACCTTTCCCATGCTGAAGTGTCACTGTGGACATAGATGGTGCTTTCCTGCAGCTGGATCTTCTGGTGGAAAATCTGGGGACAGAAGAAGCTCTGGATAACGTAAATCAGTGTTATGAAACCCCCCCAAAACTAAGGAAGCTCAGTTGGAAATTCAGGAGCCTTTTTTGAGTCGTGTTTTATGTGGTGGCAGGATATTGATGGACACAGCTGATACAAAGCTGCCCTCTAAAGGCAGATGGTGTTTGGATCAGGGTGGAAAACAGGAGCCCCCAGGGCTGCATGGATGGTTCTGTTCCAGCTATAAATCTCTCAGTGCTTGTCTTCATCCTATTGCTCCTATAATTCAGCTAAGCTGTCAGCACATTTCTTCCTCTCAATAAGAAGTCTTCAATAAAATGAATTTTACTGTTGTGTTTCTAAGGGTGGAAGGTCTCGATGCTAACAAAAACAGGTTGTGACATTTTCTTAGAGGAGGACGCCAGACACTGTAGCTCTTTATTACAAAGATATGTAAAGGAAAAGAGATAATTAATTACAGGGAAATAAATGTGCAAACCCCAATTCTATTCCCCCCCCGAAAATTATATTCCAGAAGATCTCATGATTCAGGTAGGCGTTAAACCATCTGCCCCAAATTTATGTTCACGGATATTCCACTGCCAGACCAGAGTCAAACCGCTCAGGTTCAAAACCCTTAAGGCGGAATGTGCTCATGGAAACCCTTTTCTCCCTGTGGAGTGGGGAGGATCCGATGGAATCTCACGGCCTGAAGACAATTAGCTGTGGCCACAGTGGGGGACCAGGGAAACGTGGCTCTTCCCAGCACCTCGTGTTTGCTCTGTGGGCAAGAATTAATAGTGGGAGCTGTGAGGGATGTGAGACAAACAGAGGGAAGGGAAAAGAAGGAACAGTACGAGTTCCTTGCTCTTAGTAAGTGATTCCGTTGATCAGTTATTGAATTACATCCATTGTATGATCTGAAAGGACTCTTCCTTTTATCTCCCATCGGGATCCAAATAGTAATAAAACTCTGCTGACAGGTGCCACAAAGATGACTTTGTTTCCAGAGCACCTCTTAAATTTCTGCTGTATCAGAGAGCAAACAAACCCAAGGAAGTTCTCGCTGGGCGAGTGTAGGGAGAGGAGGAGTGTTGCAAAGGCTGGGTTTGGTTTTGGCTGGCGCTGCTGGAGGACAAAAGAGGTGATTTAATAGCAGGGTGTGTGCGTGCTCAGCCTGCTGGAGCCCGGAGCTGGGGCGGGCAGGGCCATGGAATGACGGCAGCTCCGTAGGGATGACTCATGTGGCTCAGTCTGTGCGAACAGCCCTGGGATTTATGAGGATTTGGGCAAAGGTCTTGACAGGGCGAGGCAGGAGCGGTCACGGCACCGTCCGATCTCCCCGTTGCTGATGCCTACGGGCAGTGCAATATCCCGGTACAAAAATGCGATTTTTGATGGATTTTTTTTGAGTGCGAACAGGATTTCAGGGGGCTGATGGGGGTCCTGTTTTCCTCCCCCCTCGATGGAATACAGCACAGCGGCGCAGGCAGCATGTCACACGTGTGGCAGCTGTTGGAAAGAGCACCTGGTAATTCAGGGATCACTGAGGATGGGGCACGTTTAAATCCCTCATTCGTATGAACTGCCAATCACTGCCTGTTGGGAACTGGGTAAAGAGAGCAGAACAAGGATCGCCACATCCGGACACCGGCTGTATAAACACTCCCTCTGTACCCAGGATGGAGTCACTGGGTACTTTATCATAATTTTTCACTCAGTACAAGTCACTTTATAATGTGATTAGCAGGTGGTCCCTACAAGAGCAAAGCCTCCTAGCTGGCAGCACGTAATTAATCCATGAAAAATAAAGCCAGGTCCTCATTTTGGCAGCTTATAAGTATTCCAGGCACTGGGATGTCATAGGCTTTATGACAGCTTTGAGCTTAAGGATTAAGAAATAAATATCTATATTCGAGGGTTTAATTCTAAACTTTTAGAGGTGGTAAACACCTTGTGCAGTGCCTGAAATGAGTCTCAGTCTCTGCCTGTCCAAAACAAGACTGTTTGGTACCTGTGCAGGGAAATGCTGACTCCCAATTTCAAATGAACCTCTTCAGGTGCAAAGGAGCTCCTACAAAATGGCTGGAGATGGATCAGAGAAGGAGCTGTGTGTGGGGTGGGAAGAGGCCTCAGGGTCGTCAGTAATTCTGCTCCCAGCAGTGATCTAAACACCAGCAGATTTCCTAGTTCAGTGGCTTCCCAAACGGCTGCTGGAAAGCTCGCAGGAGAAGGCCTGGTGTGACCTTGTCCAGCCCGTTTTTCCAGGGAACAGAGTCTGTCAGTCTCCTGTTCTACAACGGTGACAGGCCAGGAATCAAGGCTCCTGCACACGGAGTCTGTTGGGAGTCGGCAGATCAGAACAGCTTGCATTTAGCTTTTATTTATGCCTCAAGCATTGAATGACCATTTATTTGTCTCCTTGTGTTCTTCTCAGAGCAGCAATTTGGCACCGACTTTTTTTGTTTTTCCCTTCTAAATTTATTCTTAATTCTGCTTTTATATATCAGCTGATCACATCTGAACCATGGGCCTGGATCCAAGAGTGCTCCTGTCCCTCGCTATCCTTGGCACTGTGGGGGGTGTGGGGAGAGGAGAGACCGTGCTGTGTATTATCACAGAACCCCAGAATGGTTTAGGTTGGAAGAGACCTTAAAGCTCATCCATTTCCAACCCTCTGCCATGGGCAAGGACATCTTCCACCGGACCAGGTTGCTCCAAACCCCACCCAACCTGGCCCTGAACACTTCCAGGGATGTGGGTTCTCCAGGAATCTTCCTTGGATTGCAGCTCATAGGCACAATAATTCTCTGTATTTCTTCCAGATTTTCCTCCCCCAAGCTTTTCTGTTTTATTTGTGGGCAGATAAGGAGTTCACAGGTACATGTGTAGTCCTCAGGACCTATATTAAGGTTCCTTAACTATCTTAAAGTTCACCAATTTAATGCCACATCACCCTGGAATAGCCTTTTGTTAAGCAAGTTTCAAGGTTTTATGGCCTTCCTGCTTGTGGAATTTTTTTAAAGGGCATTAAAAAGATCTCTATCTTTTCTAGTACTGCCCTGGAGAATTGACCTTCCTACTAGGAGAGCAGTCTTTCAGTAGGAAACATTTGGGCACATTTTTTGGTGCCCTTCAAATGGATTTTGCTGAGCACATCCACACGGTCTCCAGACAGGAACAGATTGTTGCTATTAACCTTACGATGAAACTTGCTCTTAACATATGTATAAGTAGGATATCCATGATTAACAGATGTTGTAAGATTGTCCCTGGTGTGTGGTTGGCTGGGAAATTTCCAGTTTAGAAATTGCAGTGAGCGAAAGAGGGAAGAAAACCGGTGGATTTTTATCAGGGAAGGAGCAAAGGGCAGGGGGAGACAGGAAAGGTGGAAGGGGTGACATTATGTAAAAGGCTGTAAGGAATTGGACAAAAATCAGCTGTTGTCCATGGACACTGGAGAACAGTGAGAAGTACCTTTGTAGGGAGGGGTGGTTTATTGTTTGGATTTTTTTTAATGTATTAAGAATTATAGGGAGTGATGTGAGTGTGTGAGACTGGAGGGAAACGGTCCAGGTCTCTGTTGGCCTTGGCTGCTGCAAAATAAATGAGCAAGGTGGCACTGTGGGGCTTCTTACCTTGGATGCCTGGTCTTGTTAGGGAGGGGAGAAGGTGGACGTGGCTTTTTAGCTCTGCTTTACTTACTGCTGCCTCTCTTATCTTACATGAAATGGATCTAAAATACTCATTTCATTAGAAAAAAAAAGAAAAAAAAAGGAAGAAAGTGTGTTTGAACCTGAATAAATTCAAGTAGGAGAGAAGACACAGTTCTTTGCTACTGAGAGTATTCCAGCTCTGAAAGGTGGAGACAGAAAAGTTGCAGCCTTCCTGCATCTCACCTTGCTAGAGAGCTGAACTGGCTTTACCAAGAGAGAAACCCGGGGAAGGGGAGTGGAAGGAAAGTCCTCTTTTGAGGCCATTTTTACCCTTTTTTTTTTTTTTTTTTTTTTTGTCTTCTGAGAGCCTTGTGTCAATTCCTGCTGGTTTGTCATTTCTAAGGGAAAGGGCCCTGGCCAGCCCAGAGGAGAGAGGGCAGTTCTAAATTCCTGATTTCACGCGTGGTCCCTTCCTTGCCCACATCCCTGTGTCCTGTGTCCATGCAGCCACAAGGGGGTCTCCACGGTTATTTTAGTGGAGATGCAGTGAGGATAGAGGAATCCTCTCCAGCTAGGAGGGTTTATCCAGCTGGAATGTCACCCTGTGCCCATCCATAATCACAGCTCAGCCAAGTGCTCCAGCACGATCCTGTCAGTGTTACTTTGCAGGGACATTTCCCACAACAGCAGACAAACAAATCTGTTTGATATCCAGTCAGCCAAAATGAGCCATAGTATTTATTCCCAGAGCTGTCTTCCCTAAATATAGGCTCTCTGGAAGTATCAAAGGTGCTTCCAGCCAAAGCACCTCTCCTTTGACAGCAATAAAAGACAGGCACCCACGGATTACTCTTCCACAATGGTTTTATAGCCGGTTAATCAATATATCACAACAGACATATTGCCTTTTATTTGCTGTTTGTACACCACCCAGCATCCTTGTATATGGTGTTGACGCCGGCACAAGGATACAGGAGCTTGGGGATCAATAGGAAACACTTCTTTAGGTGTATTGATTACCCAGAAAGGGCAGATGATAAATTTTTGTGTGTTATCACTCCATCTCTGAGTCTGTTAAAAGGAATGCCCTGTTTTCCTTCTCTATTTCTCTCTTCTGAGAAGATGGAAAAGTTGCAAGAGCTTGGAGATATCAGGTTTTCTTTTTTTTGTTTTTTTAGAAGATGGGCAAATCTAGTATATTTCTTTTTTGGTCTTTTGTCCTCTTTTCCTGTCTTGGGACGAGACAAAACAAGGATGACAGCTAAAAGGGAGAGGATGCCAGAAGAGGGGAAAAAAACCCCAACAACAAACCCCAACCCTGAAAAGAAAACTCCTGACATTCTTTTATTAATCTAATCAGTATTTGGTTTAGTATTGAATTATTGAAAAATTGAATTGAATTACTTTTCATTGGTATGGAAAGCGGGAGCCGCATTACATAGCGCCGGGGTGTAACCTGATTCCTGCGAACACTGGAGACCTTGCTTTGGCACAGCTTTTCCCGCTCAGAACGCAGCGGATCGGGAGCTCAGCATATTTGGGAATTAGGCGAGCAGGAAGGCCACCCCTCAAGGACACTCCTCCTCAGTTTGTCTCCCGAATTCCGCTGCGGAAGCTGGAATTGTTTCCATCAGCACTCGCCTCTCTCGTTCCGGGGGAGCTCCGCGTTAAGTGAAGGGCACAAGTGGCACAAGTGACACAAGTGGAATATTCCAGCTGGATATCTTGAGTGAAATGTAGCTGTTGTAGTTAATTTTGGGGATGGGGGTTGATGGTGCTGAAGAATCACCAAGTTTGAATTACCTTTCCCAATTCAGTGTGGCCGCAGTATCGTTTTACCAAACCAGCTACAGATCATGTCACCTCCTTTTTCTGCCATTCCAGTGCATCTGCTGGAAGATGTGGAGGTCATAATTTGAAATTTTGTTTAATGTTTTCTTACCTGTTTTGTAACATTGACCCGTTTTTGTTTTAAATAACTGCTTGGAGAGGAGGAAGGAAACCTTAGCTCTGTCTGTTCCTTTGAGCTGCCTGTGCCTGTGCTCATTCAGCCGTGCATTCCCAAATTGAGAAGCCGGGTTTCAGGCGCTCTTTGGAAAAGTGCCCATCCCTCTTTAATGGGACTGTGCCTGTCAAAAAGAAGTTGGGATTGCGGCTCTGCAGCAACACCAGCAGTAAATCAGGTTAGAGAGGAGATGAAGCCCAGCCTGACCATAGCACAATTCATAGTCTTCCTGGGAGTGTTTGCTGTGGACTGGAGTTAGGTATGAAAAAGGTTTCAGAATTCCCACCAGGAGGGTGGCATGGGAGTGGAGGGGCATTAGTAAAAGAAAAGTTGTGTCTGCTGAGGGGGAAAAAAAAGAGGTTTCTCCCTTTCCACGGGGAGCGAGTTTGGGCTCCACTCACTGGTGGTTCTCTAATAGCAAACCTGTCTATGTGTGCGTGGTCTGCTAATTCCTGCTGAAATCACCTCATTTCAGCTTTTCCATACACATGTTAAAAACAATGAAGGGTTAGGAGGAATTCAGGAGCCTGGGTGAACAATATGAGCTCGTTTTAATTCCCCTCCCTTCAATTTTTTCATACTACAACGACATAATAGAAAGGGGGGCTGCGTTTTCCCTCTGCAGGTGAGGTAGGATGAATCAGGACGGGGTGCGGGGCCCAGCTCCGGTCCGTGTCCCTGGCACATGGCATTCATCCCACGAGCGTGCTCTGAATCCCGGAGCACCCATCCAATTCCTCCCAGACCAATCCCCCCGGGCCAAGGGCTCGCTGGCTTCCATAACAAACAGTGAGGCAGCGCTGTAAATTATGCGCTCCAATCTCGAGGAGGCTGCGGGAAAGACAGTCCATCAAAATGCCATTCCCTGGCACACACGCCTCGCTGCTGCTGCTGCTGCTGCTGCTGGCCGCTGCTGCCGCCTGGGCAGATTTAAGGGCAGGCTCCTGAGGAATTACTCTTGATTACTGTTCTCACATTCCTCTCGACCTTTCTCCCCACGGACACGGACGGTTTAAATCACCCTCCGGCCCCTGGAATGAGGTGGGACCACTGGGAATGGTCAGGGGTGGCTTCAAAGGGGGGAAAAAAAAGAGGAGCCAAATACCTGATTTAAGACCATTCTACCCCCCAAAAGCCCTGACAAAAATCAAACCACCAAAACTGACCAAGCAAAAAACTGGAGCCCAGGCACAAAATGTATCTGCAAGTTCCTAAATGATCCAAATTCCCTGTTTCTCAGGCAATCCCTCGAATCATCTTTGCAGAAGGCAAAGTCTTGCGACTTTCCTTCTGGTATCTGCTACCTTGAAAAGATGATGATGATGATTATTAAGACACAATAGGGAACAAAGATCTCAAAATAATGTCATCATCAGTGCTGACAGGGTTTTTTGGCTCTGTTTTGTTGGGGTTTTTTTGAGGAACAGTCTTTTGCTGTAACATTGTTTTATGGGTTTTTTGCTTATTTTGCCCTTTTCCCAAGTGATTTATGGACATCTCTGTCATCGTTTTGTTCCTTCCGAAAGAGCTTTGCTTTTCTGCGGAAGCTGCAGCATGTCAGAATAAAGTGCAAATACCCACTTCAAGGCTCTAACAAGTTCTGTGCCACTAAAAGCCTTTGATTCCTGCATTTAATTATGTCTCATTGGATTATAATAATCCTATTCCTCCTTGGTTTTCGAGCTGTTTTTCCATACTTGTCTTGCACTTAATTAAGAGTTCCTCCTTGGCTGATGGATGGGCAGTGAAGTGAAGGCTGACACACGGGGGACTTGGCATCTGGAGGAACCTTATTTTTACCTTCCCAAACTCAGATAAATACAGATATTTATCCCACTTCCCAGTGTTCCCTTGCATAAAGAAATACTCGCCATGAGTCAAAAGAAAAAAGTGAAAGGTTGCTTTGTGAATCTGGTGTCAAACATTAGCGAAATATTTAGAGGTGCTATGCTAACTTCTAGCTAAATTTGGCTAAAGTCTAGTTAATGTCTTGGCAAAGCTTTCCCCACCTCCCCTTTCCCTTTGAATAGTAGTGTTTGGACTTGATGACTTTTCCGACCTTGATGAATTTCTGGTTCTCTGATTTTATCATTAGTGATGAGTTTGGGTTTTTTACCCACCAACACGAGATGCTGCGAGGAGACAAAGCAAAGAAAGAACACTTTTGGCACTGTGATTACATTTTGAGCTGCTTTGAGTCACAGTATCTGATTTTGAGGTCTGTGCTATTCATATCTAACTTTTCTGGTAACTTCCAGCTGTGGCAGTTGAGAAAACTTCTTCAAATTTCCCAAATACCTGCAGTTATTTTCAGCCCTAATCGCCTTATTTCAGCTTTGCTCCATTCAGCTCCTATTCAGTGGAGTGTATTTTCCTACGTGGTCTCTGACTCAAGCCCCTTGAGTTATCCTGGCTTCTTGGGATCAGCCGAAGGATTTTAGGGCATTTTGCTTCTTATTCCTGAAGCGGTGATTTGGGATTTTTGAGATTAACACAGCTTGTTCCTTTGATTCCTGTTTTCTCCTTTGATCCCTATTTTCTCCTTCCCATGGTGCTAGAAGGGCAGATCTGGACATAATCCTCCTCTGCCCTGGCTGTACCTGCAGCCACACAGCCGAGTTTTCCAGGGGCTCTTCCCAATTTTTCTGGGGGCTCCTCCTAAGCAATTCCTGCCCGGTCTAACCTCTACAGGAATCCCGTCGTTTCGCCGGCTGTCATCTCTGCTCTGGTGGATAAGGGAAAGTGTTTAAACTCTGCCACCATAATAGGATTACTCTTTTAAACCCGGAATGATTCCAGCTTTAGAGAAGCGTTTTTGAAATCAGATTTGGATTCCCACGGCTTTTGGTTATTTTGGGAAGCTGGTGGTGAGCGATGGTGCGATTCATCGAGCTAATTACGGGCGGGCACACGCAGCGTGGGCTCCCGGCTGGAAGGGGCGGGGCTGTGGCTTTCCCGGGAAATCCACGACCAGAGAAACCCCTCTGCGAGCTGGCACATGGGTCAGGACCTCCAGGGTTGTCCCTGTCCGTGGGTGGGGATGTGATGGATCCCAGGAGCTCCCGCAGCAGAGGGAATTCTGGGTGAAGCTCTGCTGGGCTGGTTTGTGCATGGAACCAGCTGTCTCCTCCAGCTCTCTTAAAACATTTAATAACACATTATTTAGGTGTGGTAATTGCTCCTCTAATCTGGGCCCTGTAGAAGGACCTCTCAAGGTGGGATATCCCATCCATGTGCCACTCAATTCCCTTTGCTGAGGACTCATACTCCACAGTGCTGCCAATTTCCTCCCCCTCTCAGCTGCTAAAATAATACATTGCAGTCGCCTCTTAAATTAGGCACAAGCTTAACCCCCTGACAAAGTTCATGAAACCTGCTCACTGTGAGGGTAGATTGGAATATGCCTTTGAATTTGGGAATGAAACCACAGGTGTCGGGTGTGTCAGCTGGCTTTTACATGGCAGTTTGTAGGATCATGGACTGCTTGGGTTGGAAGGGCTTGATTTTTGATTTTCCTAAGGTGATTTGCTGGGACTCCAGACTTTCTTTACCATAGACACTTCTGTCTCCAAGAAGTGCTTTCTCTTCCAGGATGTGTTAGTCACATCCTATTTATTGCAGCATTTTCCTTTGCCCTTTTATTACATGGAAGGAAGGGAGCTATGAAGGGATAAATTCCTAAGACAATTAACAGGTGGCAAATGGAAAAGGCAGCCAAAATGAGATGGAATTATCTGTGAGCGAAAGAGTCATTTTAAATGGGTGCTAAGCTCTGTAATTGAAGGTGCAAGAGTGCAAAACTTAACCCTGGAAGGAAATCAGAAAATGGATGTGCTTAAGGTTGGACACTTATGAAAGTAGTTTTATTGCACATTACCAAATTTTATAATGCCTTCATTAAGTGTCTAGAATTATTATTCTTTAATGTGTAGAATAAAAATATGTTTAATGTGCCAGTATTAAATAGGTCCATGGGAAAGCATATTTCTACATTAGCACTCAGGATTTTGTCAAAGCGTGTTTTATGGAAGACATGGAAAAAGCATGGAGTGGGCTGTTGGTAAAATGCTTCACTTTGCTTTCCTCAGAGCTTAATTCCTCAGGGTGGGCTTTGTGAAGGAGGGCAAAAATGAGTCATTTCCAGAGGAAATGTGCCATGGGCAGGTCCATGTGCAGGTCTGTCAGGCAGTGACCACAGAGAGAAGGGTGAGGAGCTGCCCAAGTGGTTTTAGGAGAATATCTAAGAGTTCTCAGACAAGTAGGAGCTGTAAAAGCAGTGAGGTCTTTGTGTAAATTCTCCAAACACAGCTGAGATTTCCAAGTGGACATACACAAAAAAACCCACAAACACCACCCACCCACCCCCCAAAATCTTCTTTAAGGATTTCCCTGCAAATAAGTATTCTAATTTACAATTTTTTTCTGCTTCTAAGCCCCACTCACTCACCCTGCACAATTCACCTCATTGCCTGATCATTTTTTGGCTCCGTTACGTGAATGTGCCAAGCCTTAAGTAAAAGCACTTGGGGTTTATGAAAATATAGAGCTATCTGGGGGAAAAAACCCTGCAGCACTATAGAAATGGTGATTTAGGATCTGCACTAAAACCTTCAGCTGCTGAGCAGGCTCCTGTGGCTGTAAAATTTCTCTCATACAAAGATATTTCCCACACCAGAGCAAAAACACTGTTGCAAGATGTCCTTTGCCTGTCAAAATTTTGTATCTCGGCTTGTCCCATATGTGTGTGTGTGGGGGAAATTGCTTGTCATGAAATGGGGTTTAGAAAAGTTAAAGTTAAAGCACTTACACAAAACCTTCCCACAGTGATCCTGACAAGCCTTGAAACGTTTCTTCTTCTGCCACGTTTCCTAACAAGGAGGGGAAAGAAAAGAAGTGGCTGCCTGGGTGTACGTCTGACCTTTGGAAAAATGAGTTTCAGTTTTTGTGCTGAGGTTCTTGTCCGCTCTGATTGTCCTGGCTGCTTTGGATTGCCTCCCTGAGCTTTTATCCCGAGGCATCGGATCATATCTTTTAAGAAGATTGAAGGGAATTAAGTCCCCAGGCTCAAGTCTTTCCTCTGCCAGGCAGCTGACAGATTTGAGCCTGTTCCGTGTGGCAGCGACTGGAAATAGCTGAAGTCTGCAGAGGGAGAACCGGCATCCATAAAAATGTTCTTCCTGCTTAAGATGACAATTAATAATTTAACTGCAGCTCCCAACTTAATGATGGCAGATTTACATGTGGTGCCATCCGGCTCTGCCGTGCTTTGCAGCTGAGTAGCTTCCCTGCGTGATTTCTGGGCAGTGGGAACAGTGGGAAAAGTGTGGGAACAATGCAGGAAAAGCTGGTGGCATCAAAGAGGTTCCTCAGCACACTCATGGAACACACTGTCTCAATTAACTGGGATCTTTATAAGTAATTAAAGTGGGTATGGTCTAGGAAATGGAAGATGGCATTTGCTTGGCAGATTTGCATTTCTCGTCTCTGGAAGTTAGGAGGGGAAGTTAGTCAAGGAAGAAGTTCAGCTGGGATTGGAATTTACAGGTAAATGAATAAATCTTGGTGATGACAAGTAGCCCCAGGGAGGGTGGGTGTTTGGGAAAACGTGGAGGGGAAACAGGACACAGTGTGGCAAGGAAAACAGCCTTGTAGGAAGAGAGAAAACAAGGACATCTAAGGCAGAAAACTTCCTCCTAAATCAGAAGGTATCTGAAAGGTGGTTTTTGTTTTCTTCTTTTTTTTTAACCTGAGTGCTTATGAAATTTTAAACGCTCCATGTTGCAGGCCAATTTTTCTTTGCTTACTTGGTGTGATTACACAAAGCTCTGCAGGAAGATGTGCTGCAGCTACAATGTCATTAAATAACATTTTCTGTTGGTGGGTTTATTCTCTCCTTCACGAGAATATTTAATTGTCAGCGATGCTAATGGGAATTGTGTGCCTTTGGAGGGCGTGCAGATTAATATGGAGATGATTCCCTGGCCAGGGCAAACACAGTGAAACATACACAGAAAAAAAAGCATAAAAGAAAAACTCTGTAAATAAATATCTGCCTCAGAGCAAGTTCTGTAAAAATTCATCCCCTCGCATATCCAGCTCTTTCTTGGATCTACTATGAAGGGAAGTTCAATTACCCAACAGGGAATGCGTGTTACAGATAAGTTCTGCCAGGCAGCAGAGTTGGAGAAGTAGCAAGCACAAAGTCAATTGAGTGGCATGCAATTATCTCCCAAATTATAAACCAAATTTTTCAACCCCCATAGCATTTTATGGAATTGCAGCTTAGATTGAGGAATCCCACTCCACCTGCTGCTGACCTTCCCCTGGCTGAAAACAACCTTGGAAAAAAAGCCCAGGGTGATTCTTAGTACCAACTCATAAACCTGGTTGACCTGTGGTGGAAGCAGATGTTGTGTATTTACATGTCCCATTCCCATTCCCAAAGAAACGTAGGAGCAGTGTAAAAGTAGCCTGTGTTCGTTTAGAGTTGGCTGCAGCAGGGCAAACAGCTTTGTAAACCCAAAGTGGCAGAAATGGGTTTATTTGGATATTTTTAATGGGTTTCTCCCCACCCAGCAGCTGCAGCTGACTGAAATACCAATCAATCTGGTTTCCCTGGGAAGTCTTTAATTCTTCATGAGCAGAAATATCAGTATAAATTATAGGCAGAATTGATTTCTGTAACTCTATAAATCAGTTTCTAACTGGAGTTTGGATATTTACATGCCTGACAAAGTAGTTCTCCTCTCACAAATGCACATGGAAAATGCCCTTTTCACAAACAGATCAGCTCAGAAGTTTATTTGATCCTTTCAGGTTTCCAAAGGAGGACAGAGGTGAGTGTCTGTGAGGGCTTTTAAAAACCACAATAGAGAACCAGTTAATTTTTAATGTCTAAGGACCTAAAAGTATTTTTTTTACAAGCAGATTTGAAGTCCTAAAATACTTTGAATATTTTACCTGCTGTGTCTCCCTTGTCTGCAAGCACCGAGCAGACCTGGGGGAAAAAAAAAAGCCCAAACTGGTGCTGAGAAACCAGTTATGTCATTTCTAATTTTCTTGATGATAGAAACTCTACGAGGCATGATTTGCTATTCTGTGAGGTTTGTACTAAGAAACCTTGACTCTGATATGATTTAACCTCACTCTGACACAGATCTGTAAAACAAATGAATATAATAAAAAGTAGAAGCATTATGAGATTTGAGGGGAGGAGGGGAATCTGTCTTGTAATTCTGATGGCATGGTTTGAGCCATTTGCATCAGCTGAAATCAGGGCCTTTTAAAATTCCTCAAAAGGAGCAGAGGGAAATTATTATTAATTGGAGCAAGAGCTTGCACAGGGCTGCCTGCATGTCTCCACCTTCCTGTTGGATGCAGAGAGGCAAAGCTTTGGGAAGACAGGCCCAGAAATGCAGGTTATGCAGAGGAACAAATATTGAAGTGTTGGACTTGCCTGAATCCTGTTCCCTGCCTGGGAAGAGGAGGAGGAGCATGGTTTGAAATACATGGCAGAGGTGATTGGAGTGCAGATTTTGGCTCAGAAAAGAGGAAAGGGGATTTAAGGAAAGAAGGAAAGCTCTCTGTAATACACCATCAGAAGGGTTTATTCTGCGGCAGTGAGAAGAACCAATAGTCAAGTGTGTGCACATCAATTCTTTAAAACTATTGCAGCAAATACAGCCTTTGACCTCCCTCACCCACCCCCCTCCCCAACAAAAATACTTTTGCTTCAACACCACGTATTTGTTCAACTGGATTTGCTGTTGTCACGTAGGAGGAGGAAGAAAAATTAAACAAAAAGAGCTTGGGCAAGACAGTGAAGTTTTTCCTTCAGCTCAATCAACAGGGTGCCTTTTGTCTTGGAATACTACAGAAATGATAATAAGTCTTATAAAAGTTATCCAGTCACTGGAGCACTGAACACCTCAGAATCTGTGTCGCTTGCAAATCCTTATTTTTTTTGGTAGGTTTTCTAGAGAGGATAGTGATGGAGGAGTCAAATCCATAGGCAGGTCCACACCTTTGCAGTCATGCTAAAAGGATGAACTGGAAGGACAGAAAGAGACAATAAAGACAATGTAAAAAGTGTTATCTGACAGCAGTTCCTGCCCCATGAACACACACTTACATAAAAGCAAAAGCAAAATGAATCTTCCCCAACCACAGTAAAATCAGACACTTGGCAACTGCTGGTTTATGTCCCTGTGTTGTACCTGTTCTGCACGGCTATCACATGCTCACACTCCTATTAGAAATATCCATTTCAAAGCCATTAGAAGCATAATTTGCTACTGGTGGAAACTAAACGGCTGCCTTGGACTTGATGTCTCACTTTAGGGTGTCCCAGCCGAGGGGAAATGAACACCTCACACCCCCCTCATTCAGGGGACGTTCCGCCTCTCATGGGCTCAAAGTTCAACGGGAATGGGAAGGGAAAGGAGGAGGGGGAAGGCAGAGGAGAAAACATTCTGCTTTTGTACTCAGGGCACGTTCCTGCTGCCATGCTATCACATCAGAGAGCCTGGACCCATCAGCACTTCCCTGAGGCAACATTTCCCTCCCCCAGGAATTTGTAACTCCGCAGTCCTAATTTGTTTGGAGGGACACTCGTCAGCCTGATCCCCTATCAGGGAGGAAGTTTGTTTTACTAGAAAACATCCAGGAGCAGTTAATCCCTCAACTTTAGTTCAGACCTTGAGAGGTCAATGCATAATTTAGAAGGGTTTGACTGTTGTCAGACGTTGTGACTGTTTCATGCTCAGAGACAACCTCAGTTATATGAGTTTGGTTTTCCAAGGCCCCAGGTCCTGCTTGAATCACCCTGATGTCCATGTCAAAGCTCCTGGAATCCAGGACAAGGGCAGCAAACTGCAGCTTCAGCCCTCCAGTGTGTAAAACTCCTGGTGATTTACAGCCAGCACCATGTGAAGGACATGAATCCTGTGCCTTGTGAAAGGAAGGAGGACCAGCACTGTCTTCCCCAGCTACAGCCCCTTTGCTGTGAATAAATGTTTCATTTTTATTGTGTTTGTTTTGCTGGTCTTTAAGAATCCCAGCAATTACGTGGTCAGGGATATGAAAGGCATAAAAGAGATGGAGATCATTTACAGGTGGTTCACAAGAGCTCCTCTATCATGGGGTGGTCCAGAGAAATTCTCTGTGGATGGGTCCTATTACAAGTGGAAGGGATGAAACTTTGAAATGCTGTTATTTCATCTGTATGACACATAATGAAGTCAATTCAAATGCCAGTTTTTCAGTGGAACACAAGATCTCTCAGGAATGTGATGCCCATTCAAACTTAAAAACAGTGAGGAATGAAAATACCTGGTGTGTTTTAAGGACGTCATGCTATTACAGAGCTGAGAGTTGGAGGGACAGACTTCTGTCCTTTCTAAATGAAAAGCTAAGAACAAGAAATGATGTTTTAGATTTTATGGCACTGGTCTCATCTCCTTGAAAAAGTCCTGAAGCCAATGCCATGTTTATTTAGCTTTTAATTAAGAAGTTAGGAAGTCCTCTTTTAATTAAAGATGAGCCAATTCTAATGCATTTTAACAGCTTGAACTCTATGGAATGATTGATTTAGATATTCTTTACTAACCAAACCTTAGTTATCCAAAGCTCTCTTTGGCATTAGCAGTGCTAAAAGATAAGGCAGTATGAATTTGGATGGTATATACAAAGTATGTAAATGAGTCCTCCACCCAAAAATCCCGCATAAAGTTCCTTTGATTTGGCATTTACTTTGCCTCAGCTCATTTTCAAGAGTCCTCCTGATCAAAATGCAAGAACATGTTCTGTCTCCTGAGCTGGGAGGTAAGGATCAAACCCATGGGGAGAGGAACTCATAAGGCCTCTGCAGCAGCTGAAATTACTGGTGCCTGAGAACTAAGACGGGGAAGTTTGAAAACTAAAACCAACCACAGTTTGGGCTGCATAAAGAACACAGAGCAGAGTTTTGCCAGCTTTTGTTTTCCTGAGAAAGGCTGAAGGGAATTTGCTCCCTCAGTTTAAATTTCCCAGTGAGTTTCTGCCCAGTTTACTCAGCCGTGGCCCCACAGATTTGAGAAACAAGCACAATTCCTATAATATTTTTGATAAGCCACCCTTTCACTTCCCAATGGGCACAAAAAGCAGATATTTAAAACTGTGTGTGTGTCTGATCTAGAGCTACAGTAGGTAGAAATTCAGGCACGAAAATAAATACATCATACATGTACATGTGATATATAGTGGCTGTGCTTGTGCTTTCAAGTCCACATCAGCCTCTAGAAAGATTTTACATTTCAACAGACTGGAGTTTGTGCTCCAAACCAAAAAGAAGGGCCTTAAAGGTATTTTTCTGTGATAGCTTGCAGACTGAGATCCTAAATGACTCTCCCAGTCCCTGAAGGCTTCAGAGCAAAAGCACTGAAACCAAATTGCTGATATTGGGCTATTGGCCTGCTTGGAATTTAAAAGGATTTGAAAACACATGTGGGAAAAGCCCATCGGATGACCAACCTCACAGTCCAGAGAGAGATGTTCCCATCCTTTGCTCGTGTCCTGACAGACTGCAATTTGTCCTACACACAGTTTCTGGTACTTCCTGGTGGAGAGAGGGCCTGGGCTATGCAGGAATCCCGGCCTGGATGAAGGGTAATGCCACGTCGCTCCGTAGTGTTTCCTGGAAGCTGACAAGAGGGGTCGACGCTACGGACTGTCAGCACGTGCATATGAACACTTGTCGGGCTGGGGGTTGGGGTTGTGTGGTGGGGCTTTTTGGGTTTGTTTTTTTTCTCTTTTTATTCTTCAGTGGATTGTTGGTTTATTTTGAATAGAAAGAGCGTTGTCCATGAGGTCCTGAACTGACGATCACGAGTGAGTCGGAGAAGCAGGGGTTTGGTGGTGGAGGAGGAGATGGCCCTTGTCAGGGTGCCCGGGGTGTGCTACCTGACCTTCTGCAGCTCCTGTCTCAGCCAGGAGGGCAGGGGCTGCCCCAGCCTGTGCAGCAGCTTGGACAGCTCCACGTTGTGGTCTCTGTAGTAGCTCGACAGAAACGCTCGGGACTGAGGAGGGTGAAAAAAAGAAAACACCAAAACCCAAAAACAACACAGTAAGGGTTGAAGAAGGAGAAGATTTCACAGCAGGTGCTCCTGCATCTCTGCACTGCTCCCCCCTTACACGGTGCAGTCAGGCTCTCCTCTTGGTTCAAAGATCAAATGCCTGATTTTTGAAAATATTGGGCCAGTGAAAATATAACACATAAATAAATAAAAATCAGTGTGTTTGTTTTAGGAGTCAAACACGGGCTCTATGCTAAGGATTGTGAAGGTCTGGAAAGCCCTTACCTCTTGGTCCATTGGTGGGTATTTCCGACCTTTGCTTTTTCCCAGGCACTTTGTTTTCCCTCCTTCCAATAACTGGCACCAGAAGCCTTTCTGAGGGTCAAACCTATAGGAGATTATATATTTTAGAAGACCTAGCTATAGAAAAATCTCTCATCTACTAAGGGCTCAGTGTTAGCCCAGAGTTACTGCTGCACTCCTCTCTCTAGATGACTGGAATTCTGAGGACAGAGTGGGAAACAGCTCCCCTCTCTTGTGAAAACTCTGGGGATTCATTTTTTTTCCACAAATTTGCCTTTGAAGGTGGCTCCAGGCAGGAAGTTTTTCACAGTGCTACCTACACTGGCTAATTTCCATTCTACTTGTCAGAATACGGGGTACGAGCTTGAATGGTTGATCTCAAGGCCTCCTGAATGAACTGCTGGGTGGCTGTTGATGATTTAACCTCACCTGAGAAGCTGGTGTTCCCTATCACTAGATCTAAATACCACTTTCATTCCAAAGATGGCATTGCATCATAAACAGTCTGAGCAGCCTTATCTGAAAAACGCCATTTGATTCTGATGCCTGGAATCCAGAGAGGGAGGAATTTTAGATGGAAGCTCTAAAGCACTCCCTCCCTGAGGAATGGACAGCACGTGGCGTTAAGCTTGGGATTCACTGCTGTGGGACTTGCAGCATGCATGAAACATTGGGAGACTGTGCATCCCTGCTGTTCAGCAGATGTCTGAAAAGCATGGAGTACAACTGGCTGGAACACGGAGTTAATTAGTCACAGCCCACCTTTTTGCCCTGGCTCTGTCCCTAAGACTCGGATACACCTGCACTTTGCTGTGCTGTGCAGAAGTGGACTAATTTCAGGAGAAGGGTGAACCTTCTGCATGGTTTTTTGACTTGCCCAGCCTATTACTGCAGGCCTGACCTTTGTTTCCTAAATTGCCTCGGTAGCGGTATCAATTAAAATCAAATAAATCATTGATTAAACGAGCATATCAACGATAGATTCATTTCTGCTCTGGCCTTTCACATCTGCTCATTGCATGGTGAAGTGCTTTAGCTGGATCACACTGATTTCCCAGGAGGAGCAGCAGTGTAGTGTGCTGGGTAAAAGAGAAACTGCAAAACTAGGCTCCAAACAATATTTCTGCCTCATAAGGTGCATATTGAATATTATGAAAAGGATGTGCAAATTTGAGGGGGGAGGGAGAGAGAGAAAGAGGGCAAGACAGCTCGGGCTGAATCCATCGGCATCATGGAACCCAGGACTTCTGTAAACGTAATTGGGCACAGTGGAAGCATTTATTTAAAAATAGTGATAGCCCTGAGGCTGAAGTTACCGAGGAGCTTTTTGGAGCAGTCAGCAGAAACCTTCCCAGGCTTGGTTCTGCCCTCTCCCCTGCAGAGTAAACCTGTGGGAGAGGCAGGATTCGGGATGCGCAGAATGCCAGAGGCAGGGACGGTGCCAGCGAGGGCAGGGCTAAGCAACGCCACCCTGAGGATGTTTCTCTTAGTCTGGCCAAACCTAGCAGCTCTCCAAGGGAAAACGTTTCCTTAAGCTCCTTCCCTTAGTCCCCTGTTTCCCCTGCGCTCCCTTTCCATGGCTCTGGGTTGTATCTCCCTTCAGCCTGGGTTGATTCCACTCCCCTGTAAGACTTCCGCACATTTCCGCAGGGAGATGGACTTGTTGCTCCCTCGTGTTTTGCAGGGCTGGGTCCTCAGGTTGCTGCCTGACAACTTTAAAAATCTGTGGTGTGCAGTTGTCAGGCAGTAATGACTAGGAACGGTCCTGTGCAATCTTTCTCACTCTGACAAGTCCTGCCATAAAGTAACTACAGAGTGTCATGCATTTTTTTCTCCTGTCCCAAATCTGTGTGTGCTTCCACAGCACATTTGCATTCTTGATGCCTCTTAACAGCGAATGCATAATTTTATAGATCTGTTTACAACCCATTTTTCCTGTCCAAACCAGTATGAGAGGCCAAATTTTTTCCTGCTGTGTGATTCCACTGCCTTAATTTAGCTCCAGAAAGGAAGATATATGTCCGTGGGTGTGTATTTTAAAAACCTAGCAGAAGGCACTGCAGATGTGCAGCAGCAGTTGTTCAAACATCACTAGCTCAGCCCTGTACTCAAACTCCTCCTCTCTTTCACTCGCTTCCGAAATCAGTGACTTAAAAAATTACACTTTGGAATCCAAAATTCTTCCTCTGGTAAAAGGTTTTGGCAAAGCAACGTCCTGAAGCACTGAGCTCTCACTTTGTGCCTGTGATACAAATAACTAAATTAAATAATAATTGTAGACAGAGAGGAGCAGTGTGGGGCAGCTGGAAAGTCTGTGGCCTGGTTTTCCCACAGTGTTCCTGGTACCTTGCAGGGAAGGGAAAGGCCTCCATGGCAGTGCCAGGCTTCCCAGCCCACAGATATCCCAGGGCTTGGGCTGTAAGGAGCTGATGCTCCTCACACAGAGAAGCTCAGTGCAAAAGCTTCTTAGAATTTTCTGCTGGACTGAGAAGGGTGAGGGAAATTCAGCCCTCTTCAGTGCTTCTAACCCACCCTCTGTCATCAGGTTCCTATCTTAAAGTTTAAGCCACACTTTTCTACGTGGCCTTCAGCTCCTGGAGACTGATGTAAGAAAACCCCAAGCTTTGCAAAATTACCATTGTGTTGTTGGTTTGTAATTAACGAGCCAGGGATCTCAGTGGGAGGGGATGTACCCCCTCATCCCATGGGGCAGATAAAAAAAGGAATAGACTCACGTTAGAGCTTCAGAGTAATTATAATGGGGGGACACTCCAAGGAACCTCTGCACTTCATCCATCACAGTGGCCGGGTCACTTCTCAGCTGCTGTCCATCAATAATTAGCAACTGCAAGGGTAAATATTGCAGTTTTTTAGAAACAGGACTAGGATTATAAAAGTACTGACGTTATTTCCCTTCTGTGACAACCTGGATTTAAATTAGCACATGGCTTTGTTATGATAACATTCATATGGAGGGACTCCTCTTTAGGTTTACTTTTCCCTTTATTGTGTTGAATTTGCCTAGGTGGGCACCTTGTAATTCTGTGTGTGTACCTTGTTCAAATGCAGGAGTTAAATCTCCCAAGCCAAACCCCAGTCTCAGAGAATTCTGAGAAAAAAAGATAAGGAAAGAATGTGAAGTATTGTGTCTGTGGAAAATCTGGCATGGAATATGAAAAATAACAAAAGGTCATGTATATTTTAGAATTAAATGTTCACAACAAGATAATGAAGTGCTCGAGAGCGATATTGTGGCAATTTATCTGAAACCTACCCCCAGCCAATCAACCATAAAAGCTTGAAAAATTCTTAGCAAAGGGTTTTTTTTGCTATGTTTTTAATTAGAGATTGCTGTGATGCAAAGGTGAATTGAACTCCATAAGCAAATGTTAAGATAGTATATCCAAAGTCTGCTGGAATACCAAGCAGCATTAGTAATAACTATTCTGGGCAGGCTTGTTTTATATTTATTGTGGGGGCTTATTATGAATTATTAAGGTTTGGAGTGCCCAGACCAGGTAAATGCACATTAGTAGGCACTGGGAGTGCACTCCCTGTGTGCACCTGATTAAGGATGAGGGCATTTGGTTGTGTATCCTGTAAAATTCATCACTATACCTATAAGACACAAGTGATTTTACAAGAAATGTGTCCGTGTGCCTCTGGATGTTTAATAGGAGGGGGTAGTAGGTAGACATATGAACTGACATATGACCATGTCCATGGATATAGAGTGCCCAGGCATGCATTTTGTAGAACTAAAAAATGTTTGCTTTAGGTTATTATTAACATTTTTGGTATTATTTTAGCAGTGGGGATACTTTTTAGGTCTATGTGTGTAGGTGAATTTTTCATTAGAAAGATTATAAAAGACCCTTCAATAAAATATCTGAAGGGATATGGGGCAAATGAAGGAATTTATGTTTTGACCCTAAAAAAGGCCTATTCCTTATCAGGATCTAACATTTTCCTCTGAAAGGGAGTGAGTGGGAAGCAGGATGAAACTTCCTTTTGGGAAAAGCCTTGGCGTCTTCAAAATGAATTTGTCAAAGCTTCCTACAGTGTCCCATGCTTCAGCTCTTGTTTCTTGGGAACCAGAAGCCTTGGCAGCCTTGGCAACCTTGGCTGATCCAGGAAGGAATCCCCAAAGTTCCTTGTCAAGCCCACGTGGCCACGGTTCACAGCATTTTCTTGTTTCATCTTTTCCACCAGAAGACAGAAATACCAACACAGTTCTGCCAGATATCCCGACCTTGTCAAACCTAAGAGTTCCAGTGGGATATTCCCCCAGGGAATTACCTGCGAGGCTGGGTAGTGTGTCAGCCACCTCTCGATGTGGAGGGCGTACCACCCCGGTATGAGGCACCTCCTCTGGAGAGCCCTGAGCTCCGAGGGTGCCCAGGGGCTGCACGTGATGACTTCGTAAAAGTTGAATTTCAGGGCGGTGGGGTCCTCGTGGGAGCGCTGGTGCTGCCAGGAGATATTTAGGAACAGGTCACAAAGATGCCGAAGGTGAAGCCTTAAATCTTCCCAGAGGGCTGTGCTGGCAGCCCTTGGCTCCCCCCACCCCCAATGCCATTCCTGCCAGAGAGGAATAGGGGCACAAGGAAGCAGGATGGGGACACCATTCAGTCAAGGGTCCCCCCGGGACGGGCGAGATGGGAGCTGAGGAGTCAAATCCTGCCAAAACAAGCAGTGCTTTGCACTGGCAGTTGTAAAGGTGCAAACGAGACACTGAAAGGGTGCAAACTGCAGCCCCAGGCCATGTTTTATTCCTTGCAGGAGTTTCTAGCAGAATCAGAAATGGTGTGTTTCATGCTTGTTGCAACATTATTAATTTGTGTCTGTTTTAACATGGCTTTTGGTGTTCCTTTATCTGTATGCCTGCACCATATTTCACATGCATGCTTAAACATTGCTCTAAAAACAGGGGTTTTAAGAAGTGCCGAGTTTTTTTGTGGAAAAGTGTGGGTTCAGTAAACCGCAAGAAAGAGGATACTAGAGATTCCTCAGGAAAAGAGGCTTGCTTTTGTTTTCAAGCAGAAAAAAAGCCAACCTCTCAAGTCACAGCTCTTTTGAACTCCTTGGACAC
Organism: Serilophus lunatus; assembly: GCA_013399895.1. Classification (NCBI taxonomy): domain Eukaryota; kingdom Metazoa; phylum Chordata; class Aves; order Passeriformes; family Eurylaimidae; genus Serilophus; species Serilophus lunatus. The sequence goes on along the minus strand of VXBA01001039.1, from coordinate 280,709 downwards.
TTCAGGGCACTCTGTGTACATTTGTACACTGCCACACACTGTTGAGCTCACAGGCTGGAGGAAGGGATGAGATGCCAGGTCCTCAGCATCGGGGCTGTGATTTCCTAGCTGGGCCACGCTCCTTTTCCCCACGTGTGTCCCTGGGCGAGGAGCACAGCTTTCCCTCCCGGCACTGTCAGCTGGAACTGAGATTAAACTGTTTGTTTACAGCTGGTGGCAGTTCTGTGCTGGGAATTTCATCATTTATGACACCGGTGCCACAGGTGCCAACTGCAAAAGCTGGCACTCAGCATCCTTCGGCTCCCACATCGTGCAAATGCTTTGCAATAAATCCCATTCCCTGCTCAAGGACACAGATTCTCACTGATGCTGGTCATCATCCCCTGCCTTTGGTTGCACTGTTTGCTACTGGAAGGCAAGGCCCGTACCTGGTACCAGGAATACGCGCGGTCGGACGGGTCGATGAGGATGGTGATGATCTTGGCCTTGGGGATGAGGGAAGCAGCTCGCTTGGGAGCTTCCTCAGAATGGAAATAGTTGGCACTTTTCTCAAAGAGGAAGTCGGTGGTGACATTGGAAGGAGTGGGGAAGAAATCCATGTACCTGGGAGGGGAAGAGACCTGTTAGAATCAGCAGCAGCACAAAAGGGTCGTACCCGTGTGCTTCCCATTTCGTGGGAGGTGAAAAGGTGAATTTTCAGGCACAGTTCTCAAGAAGCAAAATTGAATTTCTCAGCTCGGCCCAGACTGGAATAAGGGGAATGCATCTTGGCTCTTAGGTGGTGCTGGTAATAGCTAAAGCGTCCCTGAAGTCAGGTAATTAGGTTTTTCCTTTGATGGATGGGATTTTTGCTAATAAGTTCAGTGTCGAAGGGATATCCTTCACCAGTTTGGAGTGAGTTCAGTCTTAGCTACAGGAAAAAAAAATGGGAAAAGCTTCAAAATGTCAACCATTTAATTTTAACATTGTTGAAGTACTTCATTTTGGAACTGACAAATCTTTTGCTTTCGGACGCTTTTGGAATGCGAGATTTGGGTTTTGGCTTTGAATGGTCTTTTTCATTTAAAATTGATTGGATGGATTCTCATGGAGAGATGAGTGGAACTTTACTTCATGAAAAGGCACTTTTGAAGGAAAAAAGAGTGCAGATAACTAACTCAATGCAGATACAGCTATGAAAAGATAGAAGCCATGACAGAGCTGGCTCCTGTATCCATTTGTGTGAGAAATCAGGGAATTCTGACTGTAATATCCAGATAGAATTAAGGACTTGATTAAATGTCCCATCATTACCAATTAGACTCTCCTTCTGTCTGGTAATGCCAAGCATAACAAATTCACCCAGTAATTATGGCAGTGTCTTACATGCTTCTGGAATAGTTCCATTGTGATTTTCCATGTATTAATAATGAATGGCTCGTTCCTGCTCTCCTCCTTACCAGTCAATTCCCTTGTGGTAGTTGTTGCCATTGAAGAACTGAACTTCTTCAAAAGTTTTGGGGCTGGGGAGGTTGCTGATAATGGAAGGATGCATCAGAAGGAATAAATACAGGGCTGTTGTTCCTACGACAGCAAAAAAGAAGTGTAACATAGGAGAAAAAATGCACCTTTGACCTCATTCATTCATTCATTCATTCAAGCAAGTTTTTAAAAGCTCTGATTGTGGGATGATGCTTTTGTGCCTCCCAGAACTGCACTTTTATCCTCAGGGTGTTTTTCCTGAGTGTCTGTTATGTTTTACTATAAAGACAGTTGTCTCTTTCTGTTGGCTATGAAGGAGTTATTACGGAACTCCGTAGGGAAAGCAAGTGCACCATCTCCATGGCAGGGGTTGTCTTCAGTTTACAGGACACAAACACACAGCTGCAAAACCTGAGTTCCAAGTCCATGGCTTCTTACCTGTTTTCTGGGGTCCTATCACCAGGAATTTGGGCAGGTGGTCACAAGTTTTGTCTCTGGACCAAATGTCCCTGTGTCGTTTATCGTCACATGGGTTCTGAAGGAGAAAAGGTGACTGTGTACATCACAATGCTCAATTTTTGCATGCACAATCTTTGCAGGATCTACATGTTATGTCAGGGCCTTACCCTCAGGAGTAAAATCCCACAATGTGTGTAATGGTTTTGCATGACTGAGGATTAAATTCAGTCATTAGGAGAAAAAGAAAAAAGAAGGGGGTTGAAAAAAAAAAAATTAAACATTGATTTGATCAAGTTTTCTTTTGAGGTTAGAATGGAAACCTCTGAATAGCTTCAAGGCACTACTTTCTGAGGTGTCAAAGTGGTTTCAGATGAATAGGGCTTGGTGCCACATTTAATCTACATGAGGATGCAAAGAGGAAGGACAAAATGGAAATGTGAGATATTATTCAACTCCTTATCTTTCTTACTGCCTTTTAATGCAAAATAAAAACCAGTGAGCAAAAGACCCAGAGAAGTGATTGTTCTTTAAAGCTGTTATGCTTTTGCATAGTATGAGCTGGTAACAGAGGATACACCTTGCTAGTGAATGAAGTCAACAAAGTATAATGGAGAAAACCATTACCTGATGAGAGTTGCTGCAACTCATTGGAAATACTATAGATTTATGCTTTTGTAGCTGGGCTAAAAGTAATGGGGGAGTTTTCTTGCTCTTTTTTTTGGCATTGCAGGCCCCAAATAGCTGCACAGCTCTCCATGGTGTCACTGTGGATTTATGCCTGCATAGCCAAAAGCACAGCGTGGCTTGTTGTATTCCAAATAAGAGAAGAGCCAGACACGTGTAAGGATGGCTGGAAATGAGTTGAGGTTAACAGCAGCACTATGGTGCACTGTAAAGAGAGAAGGAAAGACTGCGCAGAAACCCTTTCCCATTCTTTAAAAAAGGCTTTTCACAGGAAGGGATTCTCCCTGCAGTTGGAGGAGGGAGACGATGGCACCTTACCTGCCACAGAGGGTCTGTCTGCTCCGGGAAGAGCTCAAAGTACTTGTGAGCCAGCTGGAGTGGGGGCAGTGTCTGCAGGTTCAGGTTCGTGGAGCTCTTGACGAAGCTGGCGAGGTTGGCAAAGGTGTACAAGCCCAGGCGGTCATTCCCGTAGTTGGACAGGTGGGTCATGAAGATGCTGATCTGGGAGGCAAGAGGAACCTTTCAGTCACGGGAGGTCAGGAAGTCCACCTGGAAGGGTGGGCAGGGGCACTCCTGATAGCCTTGCCAAGCCCTCTCCCCGCTACCCACAACCAAAAGAACTCAGTGAAAATGTTCTTCTCCTCTTGGATTCTCTGTTCCTCACCCCTGAGCAGGTGCCTGACCCATCACTGAGGAGAACCCACACCTCCAAGGTTTTCCTTGGATGTGCAGGAAAAACTCAATTTCAGGGCTGTTCTTTGTGGGGGTAACTTGTTAATCCAATACTCTGTTTTCCCTGAATGCAGGGTTGGCTGGTTTGGTTAGAATGGCACGGCTGTAAGTAAGGGAATCAGTTCTGAAAAGTAAGATATCCAAGGTTTTATGAATGATGGCATCTCAGCTAAATACCTGTGTCTGTTTTGTCTCCTTTAAGCTGACATAACTCCTGTCTTTTCATCAGCCTTACTGTTGCTCCCATTACATGGTCACTGCTTTATGCATCTGGGAATTTATTTCAGAGGGATAAAGAGAATTTATAAGAATAATGTGCTGAACGTATTTCCCAGAATATATGTCTGGATTTTACATGTGGTGATTAAACTCAGTTTCACAGCTGCAAGGGCCTATTTTACCTATGGGTTGCCATTATTTAGTTTTATGAAGATGCCATAAACTGAGTGTTGTTACTTGACTTCTCTCAGCCCCCTGGCCTGAGAGACAGTGGAATTTGGTTACAGATGCAGGCAGAGGTGGGGGGATAGGCCAAGCATATCTTGAGGTCTGAGGATACCTGATTCACAGGCTTGCTTTGCAGAGAGATATCTATGTCCAGCTGAGCCTTGGTTGGATGACTGGGAATGGGAAGTGTGAGCTTATAAAGTGATGTGCAGGCAGCAGGGAGGGCATTGCAGAAGAACATGGGTACCTTCCTCCTCTGAAAGCTGCAGCAGGAGACGTGTTCAGGTCAGTGAATTGTGGGGGTTTTTCCCTCCCTTTGCCTCAAAGGAAGCTGGATGTGGTTTGGGTGGTGACACCCACGCTCCCCACCAGCTGAACTAGTGGGAAGTGCCAAAAGTGGGAAGCCTCCACACTTGGGACCTTCATGCCTCAAATGGCTGCAAAATGCCCAGATGTGTCTCAGGAAGGTTGTTACCCACCTGGGGGTGAAGTTTGCCCTTTAGTTCCTAGTGGTCCCAAGCTTGTTTGGAGCACACCGTGCTCTCCTGACTTTCAAAATCACCATGGAGTAAAAAGCCACAGGTTCCCACTCTCATCCCTTTGCTCTGACAAAGTGGTGCTTCTTTGAACATCAGCCCACAATACTTTAAAACATGTCCATTAGTTTGCTAAATTATTAACAAGGCTTTTAGTACTTGTGTAAGGTGGAGAGAGATGCAGCTTAGAAGAAAGTGTCCCTTATGGCCCTCCTGCAAGTGGGTTTGCACTTTGCACACTTTATTCCACAAAGGGTAATTTATTCTTTGCTTTTATTCTGTTCTGAGCTTGTGTTGAGCAGAAAATGTACAAGTTTTTCTTTCTATTGCCTTGACTAGATGGATTCCAGAGCCTATGCCTTTTATGACTCTAAGTATTTGACATACAGACACCATTCAAATTCCCCTAAATTTGGTGCATGTCTCTATGCAGTACTCCAGTAACTTATAAGGAAGGTAATGAATCATCTTCTCCTCCCCCAAAAAACCCCAACACAAACATATCCTTCCTAGTGTAGAGTTCAGCTCCTCAAAATGTGACAAGTGCTTCCTGCAAACTATTTGTAAGTGTTGACAGCACTTGTAGAAAATGTTAATGGAGGATATAATCTTGTCTCTGAAGTGTTTTTTGATAAGTGCTAAGGGTCTGCCAATGACATTTAATATCATCACAGCAATTTATTATTATATTGCCGCAAATAAAGTTATGCAAGTAAATCTATGTGCTCCTTGGGCTTTGTTTACACTTGAAAATGGATGAGGTCTTTTTTGTTAGTGTGGTAGGTACGTGTAGCAGATGGGTATTAGCTTATTTCAGGAGTTTCATTAGTCTGAAAACCAATTTAAAAGATCCAATTGATCACTCTTTATGGAGTCAAAAGACCTTGGACATCTCTCTTGAATTCTTTTGCTCTGCTGATCTTTTTTGAAGTGAAACTCTCCCCAGATATGATGCATTATTCATGGGATAAAACCACATCTAAGTCTATGCCATCTACCTCCAAATCACTTGAGAGCAGAGGAGATGTGTTCTAACTGTTCCTGTTTCGAGCACGGATGGACACTAAAGTCTGTTTCCATGCACGTGCATCAATCCATGGAAAATGAGATAGTCTAGGGCCGGTGCTGGGGATTACATGGGTACCACTGGAGAACTGTGGCCTTCAGACCATGGAAATTCTGATTCTTACTGTTGTAATGAGGTTTTTCCTCCCGTTTTCTGCTGCCTGCTCCATACCAACATTCCAGAGATTCCCACAAGGGTCTGGGATTGCTCTCTTCTCAAGGAAGAGGTGAGAGGGGAACACAGGTCATCCTAAATTTCTGGGACCACCTGTGAAGTTAATGTGCCATTCTGATTGATAAATCCTATTATTTCCATTAGACTGGGTGGGTAGAGGTATTTTGCACTGCCTTGACCTGACAGAAGCTCCTCCTCTGAGGAACTTGCTCACTGTCTCTCATGACTTTTTCCCTTTCCTCTGCACCTTTCCAATAAGAATTTCAGGAAGGGAGGAATTAGTGCATGGAAAATAAAGCAGGGGCGCAGCTCAGCCTTGTGCATGACAGAGACCTGTTATGGATTACAGGCTTTGCTTATACCTTCTGATCCAGAGCCCCATTCCCTGGGGATAGAGTTGGGAATGCTGGGGTCCTCCATGCAGCCATTTGTGCAGCAGCACTGAAAGGAACCCAGGCCTGAGAGTTTTGTGTTGACAAAGCACTAATTTTAATAAAGACAAATTGTTTTCCCCAGTTTTCAGCACTCTCATATTCATGACCCTTCTGCTGCTGAAGCAAAATTATTTATATGCCTGAAAATTGCCTGTTTTTTTTTTCTTTCACTTTTACTCTATTTCCACTCTGCTCATCTTTTTATATTTTAACGTTCTTGACAGGGTAATCAAATATTTTCCAAACATGATATCTCTAAAGAAAGCAACAAAGGCATAGTTTGGAAAGAAAATGTTTGCCTTTGATTGAAGGGGAAACAGAACAGCTGAATGATGTTTTATTTCCCTTGCCCATATTCATTACTGTGCCTGTTTTCCACCCCGGGTGCTCCCAGGAATGGGATTGGAAGCTGCTGTCCATCAGTGGTGGGACATAGTTTGCTTTTTATTTTCTATTATCTATCCAAACTCTGCTTCTAAAATAAAGACTAAATCGTGACCACATTCCAACACAGCAACTGTTTCCTGGGTTATACACATTTTTGACACCACAGATATGTGGGGTCCAAGATGAAGAAAACTAATTAGCAAGTTCCAATCCATTAGTTTTATATATTAGTTATATTTTTTTTAAGCCTGAAATTAAATAAAATGGAAGGAGTAAAGGCTGCTGTTGATGATTTTATGCAGTTGGTGAGTGGCTGCTTTGGGGTGGAAAATCTAAATGGGTTTTTTATGTCTGTTCATTTGTCACACTTGTATAAGTGATCAGCAGCACAGCTAATTGTGGCCAAAGTTTAATGAATTCTGCCCAAAATGCAGTGCTGCCTCTCACATCTGTGGGCCCCAGGAAGTCTTTGCAGAAGTCTACAGCAGTTCAATCCTCTTGTTATAAGCAGATATTTCCTTTTTTTGTAGTGAAATTCATGATATAGGAATTTGTTCTCTTGCCATCTGTGGTTTCTCTGAAAAGACAAACTACAGACTCCCTTGGAAAAAAGTAAATCTATTCAGTTCAGACTCAAGAATAAACTCAAGTTCAAACTAAAGAAATAAGGCAGATTAAAATTGGTTTGGGGTACTATGAGCTTAAGTCAAACTCAATATGGAGCAGGGCTGTAGAGGGCAAGGGACATCCGGGCAAATATTTCATACTGAGCACTCTTACAAACACCAGGTAGGACTTTTCACCAGGATGTTTTCTTTGGAACTGCAGAGAAATGCCAGGCTAGCTGATACAGCTTGGAGATGCAGGAAATTTATCACTTGTTTTTATAACTGTTCTGCTGTCATGCTGCTATTCCAGCAGATTTCGGAATCGCTGACAGCTCTCTGTTACGGAGTGTTCGTAAATGATGATTAATTAATCCATTTTGGTGGCCTACTCTGAGCAAACAAACTTCAGAGTTAATTTAATACTCCACTCTCAGTTTCAAAGGAAAAAAACACCAAAAAACCCAGCATTTTCAGTTCACTAGAGGATATAATATTCTCAAATCAGCCACTTTCCAATTAATTTTGAATGGCAAACACAGCCAGGAAATTTTGTTCTTGTCCATTTGCTTCTATTAAGGATTCATTTTCAATAATCAGGGAATTCTGAGTCAGCTCGCTTTTACCTTAAAGGCCTGCTCCTGACACTTTCATAAATTATCATGTGGCATGTGCTTGAAGGTAACAGGTTCTTTCCCTCTTTACCCAACAACCCTCTTGTTGACATGCAGTTATTTATTCCTGTTTCTGCCATCAGCCAACTCAGTGGGAAGGAATTCTGCTAAAATCCCAGGATGCGTGGTGTGGAGAGTCAGCCTTCATAAAGCAGGGAAATGCCATCAAAGAAGGAAAGGAGATGTGTTATCCTTGAAATACTTTCTTCATGCTCTGAGTTTCAGAGCTAATTAGTTTCTAAATATGCTCCTGAAGACTTGAGTTTCCATGGGATAATATTTTCCTGCGCCAGCTCTGTGCAGCCATGTGGGGTGAGGGGGAAAAATATAACAGTGCACAAAGGGAGAAAAAAGATTCAAAAGCCTGAGGAAGGTTGGGGTTGAGACAGTGTGTTTGTGGCCTTTAGGGAAAATTCTGCTGTAATTTGTTAACAAAACTCCCTTTTCCTTTGGAGGGAGGAACATTTCCCTCTTGTTGAGTTGGAGAGGGACACATCTGTCCTTATGAGCTGGTTGCAGCTCAGGCAATATTGACATTTTTTAGTGGGGAGGTTGCCTGAGTTCTTTTTCCTGTCCCCAAATTATGCTGAGGTGCTCAGTTCATAGGGCCCTTAGCAGAATTGCATTATGAATTACTTTTGGATTGCAGCACATTTCCTCCAATGCCCAAGGTTATTTTTTATTCTTTCTACAGCTCTGCTCAGAGAAACAAAGCAAATAAAAAGAAAAATATTATTAACACTCAAGATATTTCATAATAACACTTGCAAATCTCTTGTGGAAGGTATAAATTAACCCCTCTCTGCGTTTACTTTTAATATTCTGAAGCAATAATATGTGATTCTCATCTGTTTCTCTGATGAGCAAGAGCAGGGAACAAGAACAAAACCTTCCAAGTATGGCATGTGCGGGACATGGAGAATCCAGATCCAACAGGCTGGGAATGAGCAATAACCCTTTAGTTATGGTGAGAGTTTAAAAATGTAAATGGCCCTCAAAATGAGAAGTGTCCCATGCCACTTCCCAAATAGTCAGAATAGTAATAATGCACATTATTATGGGCTGCCTGGAGCTTCTGCTGAGTTGAGTTCAAAGTTACCTTTCAATCATGAGTCTCATTTCTCCCTCAACAGCCAAATTTCTGCAAAAGAAGCCAATCTTCCTGAAATTCATCTGCCATGTTTCACCTCTGGTTAAAGCTTCTTAGGGGTGTCTGATTGAAGTAGGAAGAGGAGTCTGAAGGAGTGGTTCACTTTTCCCTTTTCTTTTTTTACTGACTTTAAGAATGGGTGGATCTGTCAGTCGCAAATATGTCATTATTTTGTCGACTTTTGTGGACAAAAAGTGTCATGCAGAGGGAATGCATGACCCCAGATCCTCTGTGGTGAGGCAAGTGTCAGTCCAGAGGAGAGGGATTTATGTAAAATAAAATGGAGGAATGGCCTGTGCACGTGCCTATGGAACTATGGGAAGGGAACACCCTATGAAAAGACTGTTCAACTGAGGTGCATTTTGTGTTGTTGCTTGCTGGCTTAATAAAAAGCTCTCTGGTTTAAAGAGGTGAGATTTTTTTTTTTTTGGTAGGAGAAATGACCCTCTTGCTGTTGTTTGCAGGGGCAATAATATTTAGGGCTGTTTTTATTAGCTTATCTTGGCTGTTAAACGTTTATGGCTGTTGTTTATTGCCTGTGGAGCAGGGGAGTGAAGAAGAGCCGGCAGACAGATAAGTGGGAGACCCTGCAGGTCCTGGAGAGGTGATATATGGAACCATTTGTAAAAGCACCCTGTAAATACAGCAGGGCTTTTCCCAGGAGATGGGATGAAGGGCAGCGGTCAGAGAACCGCCTGAACCCGCTTAGTTTTAGACATTTGGATGTGGAAGATCCCCCTTAAAACTCCAACTCCAAGGGAGTTTTCTTATGAAAAACCTGCTTTTGGCTGCTGAAAGTGTTTCAGTTTGGGAACTGCGTGTTGCAAGCGTTTCCCTTAATTATCAATTTTCATGGTTTAAATTTTGAAGGGATTTGCTCTGTTCATCCCGTTTGCTCCCTCCACCTCCTGCTCCGTGTGTGCTCGTGATAGCACAGGGTGGGACTGTGAGTAAGCCTTGGAAAATCCCTTGGCACATCACAGCTTCCAGAGCAAACTCCCTTTCAAAAGAAAGCATGTGCCTTAAGGCAGGTTGACTTTAATGCTGGTTGACTTGTCTTTCTCTATGGAGTGTGTCAAAAAAAACAGAAGTGCAGGAAAAGTTGATGGGAATGTATTTAAACAGAAAGGGGAGGCCAAGGAAAGGGATATGGCACAGCACAGGTGCAGTGAGCACAGAGGAAGGGGGGCTTCAGTATGTTCTGTGAGAAGAAAAAGTTATTCTAAAGGACAATTAAGCTAAGTAAACAGTGAGAAGTAAAATTTAAAAAATGCTGAAAATGACTGAAATGTTCAACTTTTTGAAATGCCATAAATTTTTAAAATTCTAATTATAATTAGATTAGGCACAAAAACAGCCTTGTGAAACTTTTTTTACATTTGGCTGTCTGAAGCTTTATGTCATTTTTTCTCCTTCCCTGCTTTCTCCTGACTCTGGTGGTTTTGTTGCTCTATTTTCACCACTGATGTGGAAGTGCTGATGCTCCAACTTTTGGGAGGTCTGTCCTAACTCAGTGAATAACTGGGTTTTGGTGTTTGTCATGCCACAAACCATCATTGAAGTTGATACTAACTGAGCAGTGATTGAACATCCAGCTTTGATCTGGCAAGGGGAGGTGGATAACAACATTCCAGGTGAATGTTCCATTGCTTGTATCAAACACTAAAGGAAACCTCCAAGCAGACCATAATATCTCATTTTCTGCCCTGAACTGTATTTCCTGTCTGTACTTCCATCTGTAGCTCCTCATTATTGCTGCAAGCCTCCAAATGAAGAAAACCCTTCAGAGAGGAGCTAGATTGATACCTTTTGAGAGAGTTTCACTGTTTAGGTTTATTTCAAGCCCAGTCTGTTTGCTGGGACTTTGCCACTAACTTTAATGAGCTTTTGCTTTGAAGTGTTTATGCAAAGAATAAGTAGCCCAAACTGCAGACTCGAGCAGCCTTCTGCAGTAGCTGCAGCCTGGAAAGGTCTGCCTGGGATTCTTGTCACCCTCATTAAAACTCAAAGGAAAGTTGGTTTGATTTCTGTCTGTCTTAGTGGATTTTATCCCTCCTCTGCCTACTATTAAATCATCTCTGCTAGACATGACTCATCTTTAGGATTCATAAATTAGAAAGTGAAAATATCTCTCTGAGCCATGGAGTATTCAGTAGGAGCCATTTAAAAAAAATTCCATTGGAAGATCCCCTTGACAGCCTCTCTGCAAACTCTTTATTCTACTGCAATGTCACTTGGGCATTTCCTTCATTGCTTCCTAAAAGTGCAAACATTTTTGGTATTTGAGCTTAATATTTATTTGTACCACATTTGCTGAAAATCCTAATCACAACCTGAGCAGGGGATAGGGTTCCAGTAAACCTCTCTTGTAAAAAAGTTTAAAGTTGATTATTGGAGTTGTGTTCTACTTGTGCTTGTTTGGGAGGATGGGGATATAAGATGATCAAGCACTGCAAGTGCAGAGAAAGAACCAGGTAGGTGGGTTTAGGGTTCAAAAGCTGGCAGTGGTTCTTCAAGGTAACCCCCAAAACACTACACTTTCTCTTGCACTGAACAAAAGAAAGGCCTTCCCTTTCATAAAAGTGGAAGGAAGGAATCAAACATTATGAGTATAGAAAAGTTGCCCAAGCCTGAGGAAATGTTCAGATCAGTGAAAAATGCACTGGGATTGATCAAAGCATGATAAAGCTGAGGGTAAATTCCAAGTTACACTTAGGGAAACTGTGGGAAGAAAAGCCACAGAGAACTGGAAGTAATGGAGAGCTGGGATAAAGGACAGGGATGTATTTATTCTCATATTAGGTATCACGTGTACAGCACAGAAGAATTCCTGATGGAAATGTCCCATTCCTTTAATTCCACTAAATCTGGCTTGGGCACCAACTTACTTACCCAGCCAAAATTTTCACCCCTGAGCACCTAATTGTATAACACGCCCCCCCCCCC
>VXBA01001039.1:159935-268922 GCA_013399895.1 Serilophus lunatus | reverse complement strand
CCCCCCCCCCCCCCCAATCTATATTTAGGTGTCTAAATAAAAGTGACCTGGATTTGAGAGCCAGCTCCACCTTTAGCTCTGCAGAGGAGCCAATGAGTCCTGCAATTTAAACCCCCTGAAAATGAGGCCACCTGGCAAGACAAGAGGCATTTATCTTGTGACTAGTACACCTTGTTTGGATGGAACAGGAAGAAGGGAGGATAATGGGAAAAAAATAATTGATATATGGGGTTTTTTTGTTCTTGTCCTTGCTCCTTGAATCTGTAGGCTGCTGTCTTATATGGCACCACACTTTTTAGCTGCTCAAAACCCATTTTTAAGAGGCTGTGGTGGAGGAATGATATGAGGCCCGAGCCCCGGGGATTCCAGAAGTGCTTGAGGAGCCAAGCTTGTGGAAGAAAGGAAAAAATAAAGAAGATCACAGTTTTTTCTACCCTCACTGCCTTAGACAAGTCTCTCACAGGGGCCTGGCTGGGAAATACTATAGAGCTTAAATTAAACCATCTTCCAGGGACTTGCTGCATACAGCTGCAGTTAGAAATTGGCAGAAGACGTTCTCCTTTTTTCTTAAACTCTTTGTTACCTCTGAGCAACTGGTCCTGATTTTCATCTCTCAAACAATATCCATGAGAAACTGATCTCCCTCCCTCCCGCCCTCCCTCCCTCCTTCCTGTTAGCCACCATGTCCAAAAAATATCAAAAGAAGGTACCTACAGGATTCAGAAGAATGGTGAGGAAGAGTTCACCTCCTCGGATGCTTTTGTCCAGCTCCTGAGGCCCCCCAGGATATTCCTTGTAAAAAATAGTGTGAGTGAAAAGGCCACAGGTCTGTCGAGGGAGCACCTGGGAACAAAAGGACAGCAGTTTACAAGTATTGCCTAATCCATGCAGAGCCATAACTGACCTGGGGAAGGACTTTGATTTTTTTACTCAGTTAACAACCAGCTGAGCTTACATTCACCAGAGCATTTGGATGCACATGTAAATATGCTGCTGATTCTGAGTCTATTCCAGCGGCAGTTGGACTCTGTGCGGGAACTTGGGTTTAGGACATTCCTTCTGCCTTGTTTAGGGGATCACAGTTTTGCCTTGAGGTGCACAGGTAATGTTAAGGTCAGCTAGGAGTTGAGCCTGCCTTCAAATTACTGCAGAAGCTAAATAATTTTATACAACTTCCTGCCGTTTGTGCACTTCTAAGTGTGTGTGTGAGGAGCCTTCTCTCTCCTCACACACGTGCAGGATCTGGAACAGTCAGGCAGCCATCCTAACCCCTGGCTCTGGGAATTTCAGGAGCAAAGCTGAAACCTCAGCCATGGAGAAGTATCATACTTGCTGGAGGAAATTACTTCTACCTGCTCACCTTCCCAGGTGATGGATTTCTAATCCTTTCATGCATAAAGATGAACCAGAGCTGGAAACACGGGTCTCAGTTTAATGAATTTCACGGAGTGCATCCATAACTCTGGTGATAGTTGGTGGCACTACAAGTACAGTCGGTTTCCAAGGATTACATTGGCAGTTGCCCGAGTTTGTGTGACTTTTATTTTTTCTTCCTCTCTCTCTTTTAAACCACCTGCATAACAAATAGACTCTATTTTGGCACCCTTACAAAGCCTGGATCACAGGGAATTTTAATGGTGGCTGGGCAAATTGGAGCATTTAGGAAAAGCAGCCCCCCTTGGAACATGGAAGTGCAGTGTACCATGATGCCATTGTGGATGAAGCCCCGTCTGTACCGTGCAGGCTTCAGGTGTGGATATTCTTCCGTGCTGGTCACCCGGATGTGCCAGACCTTCTTCCAGGCCTCGTACAGCTGGATGTGGACGGGGTAGACCCCGGAGTGGTGCGGAGCCACCGCGTAGCCCATGCCAGTTGGGATGCCATGCTCCTGCAACACAGGGGAGGAATGTGTCAGAGAGTGAAAACGCCCCATGTGCTCATCCAAACCTTCCTTTTCCTGCAGACAGTGGCACTGGAGAAGCTGTTGTGGGCAGCAGGAGCTGGGAATGGAGGGAACCGGAATTCCAGAGGGATAAGTAATCCTCCTGAATTGTGTTGGGTTACTGTTGTGCAGAATAGATTTGCCTCCTGTCCGTTACATATTTTAATATCCATCCTACCTGTTTGGCTCCTTTTAAAGGTAATCCAGCAAGGCAGTGCTAAGCTATCAAACAGCGTTAGAGCAGTAAACAAGTGGAAAAAAATTGTTGCAGTGACACATGTGGGATTTTGTTTCCTATTTCTGCAGTAAGAGCAAGATTCCTTCCTGGTAGCTTCTGAAGCTGCTTTTTTTTTTTTTATTTTATTTATTTATTGTGGTATTAAGGTAGTAGCAGAAAAAAAGCTTGGACTACTTTTTCGTTTCATAAATATTTATATTTAGCTCAATTTCTATGTGGAAATATGTGCATTTTCATGAATATAATCTATAGATTATCTTGGAAATATCTTCCGAAGGCACAAATTCATTTTACTCCCAGTACTACAGGATACATCAGCTCTTTTCCATTCCTATAAAATTGATGTGCAGGGGGAAATGGCCAAAATATGAGATGATTATATGGGTTATTTGTCCTTCCTCCTGCCCACATTATGCATTGATTACTTTATTTCCAGGAACAGCAGGTTCTTCTGGGCATCTTCAAGTACTTAACAAAGAAAGGGTTTTGATTCATTGACAGAAATTAAGTTAAATCTGTAGGAAACACTTGTTCCTACATCACATAATGCAACCACTTAAAATTATCCATTCCTTATTAACAAAGATCTTGGACTACTGGCTGATCTTGTAAAAGAGAAACCCAAACTCTCTAATTCGTAATTTACTGAGAACAAAATGTAATTTCATCTTATTAAGTCTGTTACCTACTGGAGAGACATGAGCCAGTTTAAGGGTGAAATGAGGGATAGCTCTACAACAAGAAATGCAAAATCACCCTGTTCTCTGTGTTGTTTTGGGGTTTTTTTGCCATGAACATGTATAAAGAGCTGTATCTAAAAATTTCTTAAAATTTGGCCATTTATTACCATGCCTGAGTGCTCTGTGATGCTCACAGTGGCAAATTGTTAACTTAAATATCCTGTGTTAACTTGAATCCACAAACCTTCCCCACACAGGAACATAAATGTAAGGCAAATGTGTCCTGAGGTAGATAATAGACACTGCTCTGAATGGCACACTCAAAAGTCGGGATCTGGATGAACATGGGTAAGATCCTGTTTATCTACTTACAATTTGATGCTGGTATTGCCATGGCAACGGAATGGTGAAATGGTAAACTGCCATTCACAAATAAAATAAGGCATCTTCTCATGAGTTCTCAATATAAAAACCAAATTACCCTCTGAATAAAACCCGCTCCCTACATAGTTTGTCACACAAACATATGTCAGGCTCTCAGATCCCCAACGTGGCTCTGAGGAGAAACAACTGACAAATAATCACATTTCCTTTGGACAGTTGTATTTTCAGTTTGCTTGGGCAAATCAAATGTTGTATGTCCTCTTTTGGTGACTGCACAGGGCAACGTTACCCTGTTATCCTGCACAGACCACTTTTACAGGCTGGTCTCTGGTAGGCATCTCTCCTTCCTCACAAAAACAAATTAGATACTTCTCATCACAGGTAGATACTTTGCCTTTGACATGTGGTCACCGGGCTTCATATTCTTGGTATTTAATTGGGGTATTAAAAGCCCATGGGTTCTTTGTGGTTTGGGCAGCTCAAAAGTTTCAGGCAGAGGGAGTGCTAATGTGCATCTGCAGTTGGTTTATAAGCAGGAGATTAAAGCCAAGGAGTGTTACTGGGCAGGTTCTGAATTGATTTGTTTGTTTTCTATATATTTCTTTCTTCTCTCTTTCCCATCACAGCTACCTTTTCCAGTCAGGGATGGCTTTTGCCCTGTCTCTCCTTAGCTTTGGGCACATGTACTCACAAAGAGCACAGAAGATAATCACCGAGCAAACAAATCAGGAGATGAAATAGAGCTACAGGCTTTGGGTTAAATATATTCTACTTGTTTTTGCCAGATAAGGGTGTACAAAAATGAGGAGGAAGAATATCTTTTTATTGATGGCAGTGAAAACTTGACTCATTTTACTTGGGGAATATATGATAACAGAGACTTCTGCTTGAGGAATTTGTTTACATCTTTGTGTATCCATTGCATTGCCTACAAACAGGGAGAATAATACTTGAGGAATACTTGAGGAATTATCAGTTTGCAAAGTCCAAGGATTAGTGTCTTAAAAGGGTTTTGGGATTTTCTGATTAAAAAAACACGCACGTGGAAGGGAATCCTTTGAAGGCTGTTGATTTTACTAAGCCTCAGATACACAGAAGTGTCCATATCTGCACTGAAATCAAGGCAATTAGATACCTAATTGGCAATTAGTTCTGTGTGTACAAAACTGTTTAGATATCAGATTTCTACATGCTTTTTACATGTCAATCCCAAGCCTGATACTCTCTTGCATGGAGAAATGGCTGGGATGGGATTTGGGAGCAGGTTTCCTGAGAGTGTGTTGTTTAAGCCTTCTTCAAGAAAATGATAAAGTCAGGAGGAGCCAACAAGTCTTAATAAATAGAATTTTTGTGTGTTGTTTGAGATCTTAAGCAGACTTCACTGTGTTCTTGGATATAATGATGTGACCCTGTTTAAAAAACATGCCATGTTTAAAAAACAAAGCTGGACAAAGAAATATTACATTAGGTGAGGAATTAATGTGATCACACTTCCCAATAATTATTGCAGCTTTCCTTGCAGAAACTGACACAGTGTCATTTCTACCTGCAGCTGAGACAGGAGGTGGGGAAATATGGTCAATAAATGAGAAATGCAACAGAAAATGGCATCAGCACCAAGCTGTGTTCCCGAGTTTAGTACTAAATAAAGATGCTAGGCAGCGAACAAAACATGTGTAAGATCAAGCAGATTTTCTCTGCATTGTTCTAGATCTCTAATTTAAACTTGGACCCACATTGTGAAGTCAAAGCATAATGCAAAGGGGTTTGCAGTAACTTGGGCTTGGAGAAGTGCAGCTGCAGAACTGCAGGGTAATTTCTCTCCCAAATGATACACGATGCTGAGGATGAGAAATCTGGGGAGGAATCAAAGACACTCTGAAGAGAAGGCTAGGGCCTCTCTGATAGCCATCAGGAAGGCTGTCATACTATGAAGATGAATTTCTCCCACAAGAGAGAATTTCACAGGAAGCCTTTTGAAAAGAAACATCCTTGTAAGTAAATTGTACAGCTCATATAGATTCAAGGTCAAGGGGTTGGTACAACCCCTGTCCAAATGTTAGCAGGAAATAAAACTGTAATAACAGCAGCCTTTCACTGACATCAGCTCCTTATTTATAGGCACCCTAAGGAGTTTCTACCCTTCAGGACATGGGCTTTATCTTTCTGGAGCTGAAGTTACAAGCAGATTCTATTACCAGCTCTGTTTTCAGGCTGTGCTGTAGATTCTGCTCCTAAAGGTGGTTTGACCTAGAGGACTTCACATTTCCCAAAAGCATTAGGAGAATTTCCCCATAGGTTTAAACATGAAGAGACTGTATGTCTTTGAGATATGGATTACTTAAAAAAAATTACTCTTGCATTTAAAATCTCAGCCCCTTTTGGGTCTCTGGGCCAGGCTGCACAAAAGGCTGTGCCAGGAATCAGGGTGATAGCAGAGCAGAACTGTAGGGAGGGAAAGAAGTCACGCAAAATGCCTCTGTGCTCACAGGAGATGGGAAAGGGGGAAGTCTGGCAAGAAGAGTAAACAGTTAAGCCATTTTTAATTAATTTTCTTTAAAGGCTGATGGGAAAATAGTTTTGTAAACAAGGGAGTAAATTGCTTCCAACTGCTTGTTGAGGCATCTGCCCCTGCCTTTTTTCCCTGGTCTGACTGGCTCGTGTGAGGGGTGGGAGGAAGGGGCTTGGCCTTTGGGAGCTGGGAAGGACTGAGATTTCTGTTCCCAAAGCAGCCCAGAAAGGCCCACTGTGTCACTCTGCTCCTCTGAGTGGCTCTGGTTGCTTGGCATCTCTATGCCTCATCAGAGACCACACAGTGTCTTTACCCAAGCAAGTATTTATAGATTTCAGATTTTCTTTGTCATGCTCAATAAATCAGTGGAGTTATCCTGAAAGGGCTGTAAATAGTACAAGTACTGTGAGCTCTGGGCAGTGTGGGGAGGAGGATGGCTCTTGGAAGTTAGCAACACAAATGGAGGAAAAGGGAAAGGTCATTATCACTATTAGCAACAGGTTAGCTATGTAAAAAGCATCTTTTCAAGCAGGTCATTTAAAAAAAGCACAGTGAAATCCAGCAGCTTCACTTGTTGGCTCTGCTAGTGTCAAGGTTTTTCCCCAGGCATACACAGCATTCTGCAACTTTCATCACTGCAACTTTCTCCCTCCCTTACTGAGGACTTCAGGAAACTGATAACCTGTGTACAAACTCCTTCCTAAAGCTGAAAAGGCCAACTGGTATCTGCTGAGATTTCACTGATTCTGATCCCTGTGGACTCACAAGGATGCTTGGCTGAAGGGCTGCTCCCTCTGCACAAAGCCTGTGTCAGTGGAAAAGCCTGAGACAAAATCCAGACACAAAAGGGCTCTTTTTGGGTTCAGTTTCTAACCTTGCTGCCTTTGTTTGCTTATCTATGGAAATATGTAGTTGTCTTACAGACAAAGGTATCCCAGTTAATCTTTTGGGAGTTTTTACTCACTATTGCAAATTCTTTGTTGAGGATCATCTGCTCCACCAGTGAGGACTCGTTGTGGAAGAGGTGGGGCTGCATGTGACTCCACATGTGGGGAAACCACCAGAACTCATCCACAGATCTCAGCAGCAGGTCGTCACCTTCATCTTCCTCCTCGGTCCCTGCAAAGGGAAGAAAGGGAGAAAAAAAAGGTAATAGGAAAGCAACAACAAGATAGGCTCATTTTTGGTTTTTAAGCACAGAAGAGGCTCTCTTAAAACCTGATGTCCTTGGCCTGGTGTCTTGCTGTGCTGGGAATGCATCACACAAGGAGCTATCAGCTAAAATATTAACAGTTAACGTTACATTTATAAACAAAGCCAGTATTGAATAAAAACAGTAGGATTTTTTTTTTTTTTTGTAGTGGATGTGATCTTAAAAGCCCAAAGCCCCACATTTTCTGCACTTGCTTAATTTTAATGCCACACTATCTTTGCATCACTATAACCTGGCGACTGGGATTTCATGGGACAAAACAGTGTCAGGAATATTAATGCTGGTTGTCAGGTCTTTTGAAAGCTGGACAAAAGATGACGTTCAATCAGTACTAAAGAAGAAAAGGTTCAGCATGTATCAGTTATTATCCATTTTGTCCTGGTAATAATGTCCCTGTTAAGTACAAAACGCTCTCAATAAACACAATGAAATGTTATCAATGCCACCCTTCCGTCCCCCTTGCAACCACCTCTTTATTATATTGGTTAATTGAAATCTTATAATTTTTAGTGAAGTATGAAACAAGTTTGGAATAGTTTCAAAATATAATTAGGTGGAAAGCAT
Source organism: Serilophus lunatus (assembly GCA_013399895.1). Lineage (NCBI taxonomy): Eukaryota > Metazoa > Chordata > Aves > Passeriformes > Eurylaimidae > Serilophus > Serilophus lunatus. The sequence continues at coordinate 261,389 of VXBA01001039.1, read as the reverse complement.
GAAGCAGTAATGACAAAGTGCTTCCAAAGGTTTACTAGGGTTTGGTATTCAAGTTTTGCCAGATTTAATCTTGAAGTAAAACCAGTGGAGCCTCCTGTGTGAGTGAAGAGTATCTGCTTCAGGCAGAAGTGAGGCTGTGTGGTTATAATAAAGAAAACCTCCCAGCTGAAGAAGGACGCAGCGCTGATCCCACCCTCTGCAGGCATATGCCTGCCATACTTTTCCAAACTGGAAAGGCAGTGTGACATTCCAGTAACTCCTCCCTCAAATAACTCAACAGTATCTGGTTTATTAGCAGCTTTCCTTTGTGTTCCTTTACCATTTAAATGCTTTTATTTTGCTTCAGTGGAAGAAATAATTGCCAAAATCAGTGTCGTGACGCAAACATAGAGATCTTGTCTTCTCACAAGCCTTTTAATGTTTTGCAAAACTCGTTGGAAGGAAAAGCTCCATGGATGTCACTGTTTACTTGGCAGGAACATCCAGAGATGCCTGTTCAGTGTGTGCACTTCAGGTCTTTACTTTTGTTTCCCCCTTCTGCAGTGGTTTTTGAAGAATGCCATGACACAAGGACAGCTTTGCTTTGAAACTTCCTCCAGGAGTCTCTGAATCCCTTTGCTTCCCTCTTTACAGCACTCTGCCAGTTCTAAGGAAGTTGCTCTCACTGACAGGAATGTGGCTGGAAAAAGGAAACCACCTTGTTTACTGTGCAATTCCTTGCTGAAAAGGAAGGAGCGATGGCTGCTCCCTCTGCATCCTGCATTTGTTGAATGAGTGCTGACTTGTTTTCTGGGATATGTGGTTCAATTGCAGTCATCCAGCCACGTGCAAGGGAAGAAAATTAACGCAGGCTCCCAAAATAGGACAGAGGAGAGGGAAAATGGAGTTTGTGAAGCAAAGTGAATATCTCTTTGATAAGCCAAAGGTAGGGATGAAGAGGAAAAAAGTGTGTATTTGAAATACATAAAAAACTACCATCATCTCACAGAAGATTTAGGTCAAAGTATAATTTAGTGCCATCTTAACTTTTGAAGTTAATAATTAATAATTAATCCCATATTTTAAAACTCTTTTGTTAATGGTGTTAACTCTCCAGAGCAGAGCTTTGCAGAGACACAGAGGGGAGTGGGGTGGTGGTGAGATGAGCAGCGAGGCTGATGTGTCAGCTATTGTAGTACAGATGTCAGCAACATCTTCTGATGGAAATGTGTTCATGTTAAATCTGCCAACACGTCCCCACACTCATCTCCCTCCTGCAGCTTTAAAATGATCCAAGGCTTGGGAAGGAAAGCAGAATCACACATTAAGGAAGTCAATAAGGCACAGCAGTTGCAGTGTGCTAATAAAACACATTGAAGAATCTGATCCTAAAAGCCTCTCTGGGCAAACAAGCCACATTTACAGTAATTAAAGAACACCTTCCCATGTTTTATTTATAATGAGTCAACAAAGTGTATATTGCATGGAGAATACTTTGAAACCTTTCCACAAAAGTGATATGACAAAATGCCATCACTAACCTGTAAATGAAGTGTTCAGTTAAAAACCCAGCTTCATCACTGAGTCCAGGTCCCTTTGTGGAGGCACTGACATCCTTCAACTTGGGAAGGACTCCTGTCCTATTGCTGTGAGCCTCGAGAGCCCTAGGAGCATGTACACACATGCATCTTCACCCATTTTCTCTCTCTTTGTATTTCAGTGTTAAATCAGCTGGGCAAGAAAGCCTGTGCCAGTATGGCAGGTGTTGGGATGCAGGAAGCACAAATACACTGGCAGGTCAGGGGGTTCATTTTGCAGGTAGGCTGCATGTGCTCTGCCAGCCCCTGTCCAGTATGTCGTGATACCTATTAAAAAAGTTATCTGTTTCTCCATCTCCTCCCTTCCTTGGATTACTTTTCTTCATAGTGGACACTAATGGCCACAAGTGAGCAGCTCCTGCTTTAGTGCAGCTCAGAGCCTTGGGCTATATTTGCTTGTTTTCCTGTGTAAAGTGTGTGTCCAATTAATCTCCAGAAGGAGTAACTACACAGGCAGGTCAGGATGAAGTGAGGACAACCCTAGTTCTGTCTCCAGAGTTGCTTTCTGATCACAGGTCTGACACTGCCTTGTTACATCGCTCCAGGCAAGTAATTCCATCTCTCTTTCCCTCTCATTTTTCACAGGCTCTCCAGCCTGTATCTTTAGTCCATAAGGTTTCCTGGGCAGCAGTTGCTCAGCATTATGTGCTTGCACAAGGGGAAAAGAGCCTGCACTTTGTGGAAGGGATACAAATACATCATTTAAGTTGCCTTCTCTCCATGCATTCCTCAAAGGCTTCCTCATCTCTCTTCTCCCAGGGTGACCTGCCTTACTCCACAGCTGCCTCGTGGCCCAGGAAAGCAGGGGCTGCATCGTTCCCAGCTTTTAAACTCACCCTCCCATCCTCTTGCTGCCTCCTCTGCTCCAGATGAGTGTCCTGCATTCCCTGGCATCACTCAGTGAGAGGGCTGACAGCTGAGGGTTTTGGAGCTGGTCCTCAAATGTGGGAAGAGTATGGGGTTAGGAAAGGAGAAGGAAAGGGGTTTCTCCCTTGCAGTGAGGCTCTTTTTTTTGCCTCGGCAGTATCAGAGATCATTGTGGCTCAGTGGCAGTGGAGAAAGAAGAGGAAAAGAAATAAAATTTAAAAAAGGAGTATTGTGCTGTGGAGAAATTGAGCAAAAATGAGAAAAGAGTCAGGAGGAGGAGATGTAAAAGTGGCTAGTCTTGCACAGTGCTGCTTGTGACTGCACTGAGTGTGGGAAGAGCAGGGGCTCAGTACCAATTTCTTTTCCTCTTGTTTTCCTTTTATCATCCCTCTTGATCTGCAGATCACTGAGACAGATTACCTTCACAGGCATAACAAAATCTGGTGCTTCCCATTCAAATGCATCTGCCTCTTCAGGGGTTAGGAGACATGATTTTTCCAGTCTTTTATAGTTCATCATAGCAGAAAAAAAACCCCTAGTATGTTTTCTGTGGAATTATAGATAACTTAGCAACTATTTTGCCTCCTTTATAACACCAAGGGCATCCTCATGTACCTGAGCAGCTCATCCACAGTGTCCCTTTACCCTTTTGGACACTGAATTAGGCACTGGATGCTAAACTGGTGGAACACATTTCCCACCACCTCAGTGGGTCACTGTGTCATTTAAAAAGGGCATGTTTACAGCTAGGTTTGAAATTCTGTCACCTATTTAACTGCAGATACCTGAGAGCATGAAGTTCCTTCTTACCTGTGTGGTAAAATTTTCCTGAAAATCCAAGGTTGAAGGTAAAATTTGCAACCTGAGTGCGCAGTAAAGTTTGAGTCTCTAGTAAAGCCTGAAATAAATAAGAAATTAACATGCATTTAGAAAAGTTAGTATTGGTTCTTGGAATGCCTCATTTTAAAAGTTGTGTCCAACTGAGAAAAAAAAGATCCTGTTAAATTCTTATTTTGAGCTCATTCTGTTTTGTAAGACTATTTACAGAGAGTTTAATTTGTTCCCTCAGAGTTTGATGGTCTAGAAATGCTGGTTTAGAAATAGTAGCTAAGTACCCAAGTAGGTGATGGTTGTGTAGCTTGGACCAAGGTATTACCCACTGTGGCAGGACTCGGATCCAGCTGCTCAGAGGCAGCAATATACTGGATCCCTCAGTCACCCATGCCCTGGGTTATTAGTGAAGCTGGGTAAAAAGTGCTTCAAACCCAAAATGAAATTAGGAATCCTACTTGCCATCCAGATGGGGAAGAGGTTGGGATTTACTTACCTGCAGAAGCATTTTGGATTGTGTCTGAATACCCAAATTCAGCCCTAAGTGTGAGTGAGCAAAACTCTAGTTTTGACCTGTGGTGGAAGTAGTGCCCATGTCAGAAATTAAACCCTTGTTTATGATTTTTATTCTTTCTTCCAGGGCAAAAGTAAATGAACTGCAGGGAAAGGGTGTTGCTTACAGAAAAAATGAATGTAATCTTGGTCACTTATCCATTTTTTTCCTCAGGTGCATTTCCACTTACTAGAGAAAGAGGAAAAGGTGATTGAACCAATGAGATATTTACATTTACTATTAGTTGTCAACTGTGCACTGCTTTTAAGGGTGGTCCTTGTGCACAGGTACCTGTCCCCTTTCAGTCACCAGCTCATGCAATCCAGGCAGGCTACCTGTGGGATGTGTACTGCATTTATCTCCCTGTTGGTCTTGCCATTGCTGAATGGGTTATAAACTCTCATTTTCATCAGTTTTCTGTGTCTGCATTATGTGGGTCTTGAAAACTTCTCCTATTGTCTATTAATAACATTTCTATTGATCGAATGTTCCCGTTCTTGCAGAGTTCAGAGATAAAATGGTTGCAGTGGTTTACACACACTCCGAGTCTGGCTAAAGCTGTCCTTCATTTGAAAAAAAATTTGTGTGGTCATTGCTAATTTCACTTAATATTACAGGAAAATAGTTTTGCCTTTTTTGCTCTACCCACTGGTCCAATTTAAAGAACAACCACCTCTACTTGGGACCATAAACCAAAAGTGTCTCCAGCTCAGTGTAAATGGTGAACTCAGGGTTTAGGCAGTAGAGATGTATGAGGGTAATAGAAAAGACTGCCAGGCACTGTGCATCTGCCTTGATTTTTTTAAATAGAAACATTTATTAGGTGGCAAGGAAGATGTAAAACAAAGAGAGTGTTTATCAGCTACAAAAGTCACTAAGCAGATTCCTCTCCTTGCTGAAGGAAATGAAGTAATCTAAGGACAGTAAATCTTATGCTTTAGCATTAAATATTAAGGCAGCAGTATGGCTTCCAGACTATCTTGCCAGGCATTTAGTAAGTTGATTATTTCAATCCTGAGACAATTTCACATGTGGGACTATATTTACATAATATATAACAACTAACTGCTCGCTAAAATGTAAAACCTCAGAGATCAACACCACTGTTAGCTGAGACATTGAAGAAAATCCCCAGCTGGCAAAAACTGGCACTAAATTGACACCATTAAAGTCAGAAGCACAGAATCTGAGTCATTATATTTTAGAACATAATTTTCCGAGCTATCTAGAGCATTTTAGATATGTTGAGAAAGACTGATGGGCTGAGCAAAATCAATTTAATTTTCCTTAGAGGAAAGAACATCTTGAGAAATTATCATCACTTAACATATAGTACAAGAAGGTGCACGAAACAAACATCATTATATCACCCTGGCTTTTCTCTCTCGTTTTCCCTCACACTCACAGCTCCAGAGGATGACAGAACTGCGGGATAGGCAGAACTCTTCCAGCCCAGTGAGGTCTCATTAAAAGCACAGAGCAAGGATTAAGATGTAAATCCTACAACCTGCAGTGTGTCAAGCACTTTTCTCTGTCTCAAGGGCAAATCTGTCGCTCAAACTGGATCTGGCTTGGTCCTAAAGACCTTTTTATTTTTTTCTTTTCCCCACTGCAATTTCCATGTATGCATATTAATTTAGAGAATATGCAGCTAAACTTGGTGTTCATGACCTCACCTCTTTTTAATACTAAGAAGATATTGTTAGCTAAGCCAGTCCAAACTTAGTTTGTCACTACTTGTCTGCTTGGGGGAAGGGGAGGAACACCTTCCACCTCCTTAATATGAAGAAACAGTTAAATAGATCATGTTTGATAACATTCTCCAAGGAAAGAACCATGAAACTATGGAACTCATTTCCATGCCTTGCTAAGCAAAGAGTGGGGTATTTTTTAAGGTAATCTAAGCTGTTCTTTCAAATACAAACCCTTAATTGCCTGGAATCTCTCAAAACTCACGAGTTTCATTTTATTAATTGATTCTTTGCTTTGTCAATGAGGCTTCTCTCTGACATCCACAAGATACACTTTCTTCTTTATATTGGATTTACATTCAGCAGCCTTTTACATTAATCCATATAATTACCTTTTGTAGATTTGAAGTTGCTGTGTCTTTATTCTTCATAATTGGTGCATCTATTAGGAAGAAGTGATATTTCCCTGCTATGTCCTTTTTAATTATAACTCTATCCTTCATTTGCATAATAAACTTTTTGGGGCGATTTCTGCAGGAACATTTCATGCCTAATAGGAAGCAATTTGCTTTCCTTCATTAAGTACATTAAAACTTCATGCCTCAGACATCATTGACTGTAAACATTTGATTCTGCTCAAATTTAATGCACCAAGGCATTCTGCTCTGCCATATTAGGTTTATTTATGTGCTGTGTTCTGGATTGTTAGCTGCTAATGAGACTTCAGCTCTTATTGCTCTAAGGCCTGAACACTAACCTCATTTTAATGAGTTCATTATTTGCTGCCTTCTGAATGGAAGACAACAAATTTTCCTTTTAATTAAAGGTCAAAGCACCTCTGGCTGAGGAAAGTGTAGAGGTTATCAAATCCTTAGAGAAGGGAAAAGAATGGCTTTTTCTGATTTTGATGCCAAACATAGCTGAGGTAGAAGGTGTTTCTCAGGGGAACACAACTCCAAATCTAAGTTAAGTGATAACAACACTGAAATGTGGTGCTAGTTAAAAAAAAAAAAAAAACAACAAAAAAAAAAACCAGAACAAAAACAAGCCTGAAAGTCAGCCAAAGCAATTAAAGGGGCTTTACTCCACCCCCAAAGGTCTGTGTGGATCAATAGTGCTGCTAAAGCATGAGCCTTCCTTTGCATGTGCAATGATTTATAGGGTGAGGAGGGCAGATGCCAGAATAATAGAGCCAACAAAACATAATCCCATATTTCTTACTGGGAAAAGTGAGGCAAATGTGGCCAGAATCGGGGCTCTTTGGAGTGAGGCAGACGGGACATGCAGGTCTGTGTGTGTGCAAGTGTGCAGGGACAGGGGACTGGAAACATAAAGCAGAGACTTCAGGTAAATCACAAAATGGATTAACTGCGGGAAATAACACACAGGTCCTTGTCCTTTGCCTAGCATTCCATGCCTGGTCACTGTCTTAAAGGCAGACTGACCTGTATTGGATCATGTGCAGGTGACAGTGTTGGGCAGACAGCCCAGTGTGTAACCAGGGCTCATACAGGGTCATACCTGTGCCCTTCCACAGGCAATTCCTGTCCCTGTGTTCATGGTGCCCACTCCACGAGGGCACTCCATTCCATGCCCTAGGAAACATGATCCCAACTGAATACAGAGCCTGTCTGTGAGGACTACAGATGAGAAAAGATGTAGTTCTTCATGGGAGGAGATCAAGGGAAGGAGGGGAAGTCAGACATTCCTGCTTTCCAGTGTATCTGTAATTTGCTGTCATCTTGAATTATTTTACTTCCACAGGCTTGTTCTAGGAAGTGCTTGTGGCATGGGAGGATGTGCCAGTGTCTGGTATCCCAGGGGTACATGGCCAAGGTTACATTGTCCCATCACCTGCTAGGGGATATGACTGAGAACCTTGTCAAAAATGGGCTCACTTTCCATTACTCAAAGTCATTATTCATTTGGGAGCAGATCCTAGTGCTGGATAGTGATTCCACTGCTGCAGGTTTTTCCTCTTTCGTGTGTGTGTGCATAAAATATATATATACTCACTATGTGCACTTCACTACTTATTTATATCTGCTGTAGATAGAAAATATGTGCAAATACTTGTCCATGTCTAACTCTGAAGTTACCTCTGCTTTGAGCAGGGGCTTAGATTAAATCACCTCCAGAAATCCCTTCCAACCAAAATTGTTTTTCACTTCCAGACAGTTTTCTCAGGCTTCTCTGGCACATATTTGTTATTAATGCCAAGAAGTCTTTTAATGCATTTATTAATTTTTGTCCCTAACATCTGTCCTTAATGCTGTTGCACTTAGATAGCCCTATATTCATTTCCAAGCTGTTCCAAGCAGCAACTTGGAGGACTACAAAGTAGTAGTTTTGCTCTTGATTTCCAGCTGAAAATTTGTGGAGAGAGAGAGAGAGAGAGAGAGAGAGAAAGAGAAAAAGCAAAGAATACTTTCAGCAATGTTTCTTTCCACCGCAAGCAGCTGCTGTCAGGATGTGATTTTTTGATTGCCTCTTGCTCTTGCTCCCTCCCTGATATCTGTGATAGGGAAAAAAAAGTGATCTGACTATTCTTGATGTGGTCTTGGCAATTTTCCAAGCCAGTGGAACTGGAATTGATAGGAATACCACAAAATAATTGTAATCGTAGTAATGATTACAAGGAAGGTGTGAAAAAACTAGCCACTGGTTGTTTTTGTTTTCTGGTAGGAAGGCTAAATTTAAAAAAAATTAAAGTGATGTCTAGCCTGATATCACTGGCAGGGTCACTGTGAGACCAGGATTCCTTATTTTCAGCTTTTGGTTTGGAGCACACATTTCTGCTATAAGGGGAACAATCAGCTCAGCTCAGTATCACAACTCAGTGAGGAATTTATAAACCCAGAGAAGCCAGATTGATTTCTGTGTGGTGAGGATTTCAGCCCATTTCCCATGCTTAGCGCAGATAATACCAACGTGTTGGAATTATGAGGAATTCACATTAGTGACTTACTGGCTAGAGTTTGAAAGGATTTCAGGAGTTGAAGTTGGTCCAGTCTTTAACAGGATTTTGGAATCATTCCCATTATATGCCCTGTGCCAATCCTGACTGGAATAGCTGTTTTCCAGGGCCTGTATGAGTGGGTGACTGTCAACCCTCACAGATTTATGTTCCCTCTAGAGACACTCTTCACCCAGGGCTTCACACAGATGGTGGCACACAGGGCTTTGGCCTGTGCTCTGCTTTCCTGAGAGGTGGGACTGCACTTCCCTGTGTCTTTACTTCCGTGAAGCCCTATGCTAATCTAGAGTGTGATATAAATAATTAATAGGAAGCTCTCAGATGGGGCTGAACACAGCCCGCTCTGTCTGCAGATCTATTTTTTATTATAGAGCTATTACTTGAGTCTGTTCAGCATTTCCCCTGAGTTAGCTGCCTTTGTGTGAGGTCTGAGAGGACATGTGAGTCTATTTGAAGCAAGGAAAAAAGTGATGATTTGTGCTTGTGTGTAATATGTTTATTGCAAACAGAGAAATTTATTTTTCATTTATGAGTGGAATGCTCAGTTTATCAGATCTGCTTCTGCTGCTGTTTTGTAACTTTGTCCTAAAGTCAGAAAACTGTCAGAGGTCTACTTGCATTTAATTCAGGAGAGAGGTATGCATCTGTCCCAGTAAAGGTTCAGCTTGTTTCAGCTGAATGAGGGGAATGGGGTGATATGGCACCAAATTTACTACCTACTCATGACTGACTGGTTAATAACACCCCTGAGAACTCAGAAGTTGGCTTTTGGTTAAGTATTAGAAGAGATGATGGTGGAACTGTGACACAGACACTCTAGCAGTGAGAGCACCTTGACCAAACACACACGTGTGTGTGCATGTCTGTCTATCTATCTATCTATCTATCTATCTATCTATCTATCTATCTATCTATCTATCTATCTATCTATCTATCTATCTATCTATCTATCTATCTATCTATCTATCTATCTATCTATCTATCTATCTATCTATCTATAAATAAATATCCACGGCAGTGATTCAGTCTCTCCTCTTGGAAAAAGGAATTCATGGCCTTGTTAGAACATCTAGCAGCAAAAAGCTCAAATGAAGAGCAAGGGGACAGTCTAACGGTGCAAGAAGTATAAATTAAAAGTAAAGATCATGAATAAAAAGCAGGGTTTATTCTAACCAGACCACACGGAAGATTTAATGCAATCGCTTCCTATTTTCCAGCTGTGGCTGGCTGGGGAAGATCAAAGGCCTTAGGCAGGGCTGGGAGCATCCCCAGGACCTGCTGCTGGTCCTGTAGGAGCTGGGAATGGCTGCAGTGGGTACCTGCCAGCAGTGATTGCTGTTCCCTGTCAGCGTTACCCGTTGCAAAGATTTACAGCCTCTTCGAGAAGTCACTCAAGGGCTCTGACATCAATCACCGCTGATTCCGAAGGATTTTCTGGGAATACTAACCAAACCTGCTGACACACTCTGGAAGGGGAAGAGCCAGCAGGTGCCCAGGCAGAGAATGGGTGTGGATTCCCTGCTGGCATGAGCCCTGGGGCTGGGGTGGATCCCTCCCCACAGGATAATGCAGCAGGAACAGGAGCTGGTGGCACTTCCAGCACAGCAGTGAAGGGGCTTAGAGCTTATTTCTTATCGACTCTGATTTTTAAAAAGCTTAAGTATTTTCAGCTAAAGAAATCTGTTGAAGAAAGGCTCTTTAGGCTGGGGAATCAGCAGAAGGCAGGTGGGCTTTGTCTGGCTCCAGTTCCATTGCAGAGCTACCAAGAAAGGGGCCCGAAAGGCAGAGGCAGAACCATCGTTTCAGCTCTGATCAATCACAAAAATAACCCCTAAAATAAGTATTGGATTGCAGAACCATCTTGAGGCTTTAAAGGGACCACATGAAGGTTTAAAATAGTATGTTAATGGAATATTCATGTTTAGTGATCGTGATCCTGTTGCAGCAAACTGTACTGGTGTCAGTCACTGTGCTGCATGTCACTGACAGTAGAACCCAGAGTACGTTGCTCCAGTAATGTTTAGGCCATGCCAAAAATCAGGAAAGTCTCCCTTCTTTAGCACAACAAATATACAGGGTAAAAGATAAGTAACATCAACAACTCCATTTTAGTTTAGTTTTATGTGCTTTCTTTCTCTTGGTGGTTCAGAATTGCTTCCTTAAATTAAAAATCCCTATAGAACAAAAAAAAAACCCCAACTTGTTATAGGTGGGCACTCAGTTGCTATAAATTATTTAAGGGCTGGGCTAATGGAGACTACCTTTTTTATTTTCTTTAATTTATGGATTTGGGTCCACTAAGGTTTAATCAGAGTGGTTTTCTGTTCTTTTACTGCCCTTGGAACTCATTTACTTGAATAACTTATCATAAGACTAAAACTTCCTTAAAGTTTTCATCACGGACATTTATCTCAAAATTCTGAACTCCTACCAGAAATCTCTAATTTCTGCTTTAAATTTACTGCTTACAAACTACCTCATGTGTATGCTTCGTGGTGGGGAATGAAGCTCTTTATTTCAGCACACATTCAATCACAAAGGGGAGATTGGAATGAGTGATATATTCAAAATTCAGGTCTGTCCTTCAGGTTTCGGGATGGGCGTGTTGGCACGATGATGGATAGATCTGGTGGCTCCAGGAGAGTACCTTCATATGTTTAAATAAGAGCTTGTAAAGCTTTTGGACAGGGAGGAGAAACAGTGAAATTACAGCAGGTACTAATTTCCCTGTTCCTGCTGTCAGTGGATGTCCAAAATACCCGAATGCAGAAGGACAGAGCAGAAACAGACACTTGGAAAATTTTTTTTTCTTTTGTATGTGGAAAGATATTTTTAAACTCATGCACTCAATATTTCCAATTTTGTTGTTCTTCCTATCATTAATTGCTATTTTCCCTTATAACCTCTTCTAAAGCATGGGAATATCCAGTCACTCCCTCAAATGGTTTCTAGCACCTTTCCCATCACTTCTATCACCAGCTCTGTGTGCGTGACGTTTGTTCTTTTTTTTTCTCTATGCAAAAACATCTCTTCCTAAAAATCAGAAAGCAGTGAAGTTTGGAGAACTGTTTTCATCAGTTATTCTGGAAACTGGAGTTTACAAATTCCATCCCAGGAAACCCCCTGGCTTAGCACTGCTTTATTATCCTTCCCAGCTTGAGGACAGCACAGTGAGTTGTCCATCTCAGAAGTTTGAGTAGGTTATTTTTCCATAAAATTAAGGCATTTCAGGTAAAATTGAGGATGAATCTCTCCAATAGTCGAAGGAAATGTTTCAGGTTAAGTATGACCCCACCTTCCCAAAAGCTCCTCATCCCTGATTTACTAAATTACACAGGACAAATGCTGTGCTGTGCCTGAGTGCACAAAGTGAGTTATTTGGAAGGGAAAGTGAACATTTCAACAAGCAATTTTTTTAACCAGAGAGTTGTTACACAGAATTACACAGAATTAATAAGGTTGGAAAAGACCATGGAGATCATCAAGTCCAACCTTTACCTAGGTTAACAACCTACCCAACATCAGTCTAACATCTATTTAAACCATCTAAACCACAACACTAAGTTCATCATTGTTGCTGATGTATTTTAAGGTGTGTTTTCTTGGCTGCTTGGAAGAGAACGGGAACATAATTTTGAAATTTCTCATTCCTTTTCCCAACTTATCATTTGTATGAGAACACATTCCTGTGGTGTATAGAGCCTCCCACAGGGAATAGCTCTTGGGGAAGGGTCCAGCCCAGACCTGGAAGAAGGGTATGTCTTCCAAGGATGATAATGTCTGTTGACAATAATAATACACTGAAATTTCAGTGTTTTTGGTGTTTGCGATCCTTTCGTAAGTCTCACAACAGTTGCAATTTTTGGGTTTCCTGTGTTCTCACTTATATGGGAGCGCTGGCTATCAATCTTTATGGTGAAGAGGTCTGTAGCATTTAGGAACAGAGAAGAGAGCTAAGCTCGCCAGCACATTAAATACTTGCACAGCTTTATCTCAGAAAACAAAAGAGGCACAAAAAGGGAGATGTTTGGATTCATGGTTGTTTTTTTTTTAAATATTCCTGTTTTGAAGCCGTTTTGGTGCCAGGCAGAAAGTGACATTGTTGAGCCAGTTAATTTTAAAATCTATTTGCTTCTCATCTTAATCATTAAAGGCAGAACTTTTCTCTCTGAATATTCCCACTGAAAACTGTAGCTACTTGCAGTGTAAAGTGTGAACTCATGTAACACAGGATCATTAAATTGAGAAAAATATGTTCAACAAGCTGTCCACCTTTTAATTACAGTTGTTACACTAAATTTCCACTCGTTTCTGAAGTGAGAGATTCTATTACTCTCCTAGCTGAAGGGTAATGCCATAATTTTATTTTATATGGGACTAGCTGTTTAAAAATCATCAATACTGAATTGCTGCAATAGGTTTTCCTTGGCTAATGCTCTGCAAGCCAAATGGTATTGTTGGAGAAGGTGTACACTCAAATCCCAAAAATTACTTGCAACAGTAAGATGAGGAAGTGCCAAGAGAGAGGTGGTATTTTTCCCATTGTGGAAAACCTTCCTTATTCCTTCTATGGGTTCTGCATTCCCCCTTATTTGCCTCTGCTGGGGTTTAGCATATCACAAAGGTGAGGAACCAGCCACTAAAATTACTGAACCCACAATATTGTGGCTGGGCTTTGGAATCCACTTGCTGCCCAAAATTCCCCCTGGTCTTTAACATGGGGCTTGTCCCTAACACCCCCACCTTGGAATATTTACAGCAGGGATGGGTAGCTTTTATTTCCTGGTAATGTACTGGCAGCATGTTCCCAGTTACAAGAGAAATAATAGTGAGAACATATGGGAAACTGTATTCCCTTTCCTAATAACAAATACAGTGGAATTACACTTTATAATACCACAGACATATTTGTTTATGATGCACATAAATCTTGGGATATGTTACCAGGAGGACACATGCAGGGCTTTTTATTTAAGGATTCACATTCTGCAGCAGAATCTATTTTTTGTTAAATGTAATGCATTATCCTTATCATTATTATTATTTCTATTAACCATGCAGAGCGTAGCCACAGCAGTTCACACTTACACCTGGAACTTCATCAAAGATTTCCTAAGTTAATACAGTTATAGAGTACTTAGTTTCTATTAATTATAGATTCATATAGATTAATGCTTATTTATCCATATACATCCAATTAATTCCCAAATGTTTGTGCTAATTTGTTGAAAAACCTACAGTAAATATTATTACAGAGGAGTTTTCCAGCCTTTGTAGCCCTTGGGCATTAAATATTACTGGAAAATGGAGAGAGCATGGGCCTGATCCAGCTTTGATCCCATCCTCTGTGCCTCTCTCCCATGTCCTGCTTTTCCTCAGGTAGGCCCTCCGCCCCATGTGAAATGCCCTGTTAAAACAGTTGGATCTCCACTTGTGCTTCACAGAGTCACAGCTTTAAGAGCCAATATTTCAGGAGATTTGGGGAAGGCAAGCAAATACAGGCTGCTGTCACAAATGTGAATTCCAACATTCCTTATCCCGCCTTTACTTGGAGGGCTGATGTTTTGGGGTGAAATACACAGGTCCTTGGAGTCCGTGGCTTTAGTTCAATTTGAATTTAGTTCAAGTATAATATTGAGACAACTCTTAGAAATTGCCTCAGTGTTGGTATTTTGGATTTAATGTGTAATGTAAAGGCTACATTAGTAACTCTGGCTTTCACATAAAATGAAGAGGCAATAAAAACCTGAAATATCCATTTCCTGGGATAACATCATATTTAAGAAGTCTCTCAGCAGAGTGTGAATTATTTGCAATTTTGAATTTTCTGGAAGATCAGCAATTCCAAAGCTCCATTTAATTATGATCTTTGGAATACTTTCTTTTTAATATTGTAAAAAACTGCCCCCTTTTCCTTTAGTCTTCCAGAGCAGATGAGTTGGCAGGGTATAATTTTGTTTGAATCATATTCTGGTGAAGCATTCTGCATGCAATAAATCGACATTTTGCTGTTTCACTGGAGCAGTCCAAGTTGATCAAGTAACAAGAATATCAGCTCCATTTTCCTCTGCCTTTGCTGCTTTGTCATTATGGAAGGATTTTTCACCCGTTTAGTCCAAGGATAAATGGCTAAACAAGTTGGAAGGAAGGAAAAATAAACTCCTACTCTCCAGTTCTCTGAATTTTTCCATACCTTGGTCAGAAAGCATTGGGAAGGTGAAATTAGTGTTATTATATTTACTTTGTGACTTTTAAAAAAAAAGTGAATGCAAAAAATGCCAATTAAATGACTACATCAATTAAAAATATTCAACTGTGAGATAACAGATCCAGCCTTTTCCAATCAGAAGTGTTAAAAATAGCAGGGATTTCATTTGCTAGAGAAGCTGAGCGTGTCTCACACCACAGATCCCACTTCTGTTTGGGTGCTGTCTGGATGAAGACATGAACAGCAAACTGAAAGAGTGCTGGGAATTAGCAGAAAGAATGAAAACAAAGAAAAGAGTAAAGTTTACAAATACTTAGAGAAATTGTCCTGGCTTGGCTAAGTGATGTTTTTATAATTATAAAAAATGGGTTTATTTCCTAAGGAAGTCAAACTCTGGACTCTAACCAGGAAAGGCTGCTCTAGAAGAAGCTGTCAAGCTGCCTTGGTGGTCCTTCTGTGCCAGCCTTAACTGGAAATACAGGAGCTTTTTATCAGCACTCATCAATGATGGATGCTGGAGTTTGAGACCAGGACACTCTAATGCACCCAGTGTGGTGCAGTAAATCAAACCCTAACGAACAAAAGCACTGCTCAGAGAGCTCCAGAGTGTACATTGGGCTGCAGGAGATTATGAATGGCTTAGCCTTCCATTTTCTTGTAAATTTTGAAAATTAAATTCTTATCAGAATTAAATAAATAAAAGTCTTGTTTTCTTCCTGATGTTTCTGGGGAGAACTTCTTAACTTTTATAAAATATTATCTATGAAATGGTCTAATTACTGAAATTATAAATTACTGTATTTAATACTTCCATTACAAGCTTAGAAATTTTGTCGACACATATTTAAATTACTAAATAGTCTTATAATTGCTCACCAGACAAAAAAAATTCTTTTGTACTTCTCTTTTTTTTCTGAAACAACAGATGTTGGCCAAAGGCAGCTTTTCCAGGAGCAGGAGGTTTGGCTTGAAGGTTATTCTGTGTCATGACCTGCTGATGGTTCAGCAGTTTGGGGGTTCCACGTCCTGGCATGTGATGTCCACCTTCAGGAGTGATAATTAACGGGGACTGTTCATCTATCAGGAGGTAATTTTGCAATTTGGAGGGGCACCAAGCCCAGTGTTGGAGGTGCAGCTCTTGCTCTGCCCTCTGTGTAAGCTGCAGTTTGGTGACTTTTCCCTAAAAGCATTTTACATTTTTCTGCCTGTATGGAGAGGAGGCAAGTGGAGATGTACAACAGTAGAAGTAAAAGCAGTGGCTGGAAGGGATCTTTGGATGTATTTGTAGAGAATACAAAGATCATAAGACTGAAGTTGTGTGATTATATGTGTATATAGGTATAAGGATGGATGGATAAATAGATATGTCTAAGGATCTGAAGCCAGACTTAGTCAAATATTTGTTTTCCTACTGCATTATGAAAAAGAGATGGACAGAAAATGCCCAGTGAATTATTGCTAAAAAAGTGGAATTTCAAATCTCTCCTTTTCTCTTGGAGGTTTTCCCCGTTACTCATCTGTTCGTCCATCCTTCCTTTTTCTGAGCTTTGCCACTTTCACATCATTTGAATAATGCCAACGATGCTAAATTGAGCTTTTGCTCTAAGTGTTCCTTCTGCTCACATTTGGATGACAAAGGCATATTTAAAGTCACTTAAGAAACACTGCAACTGAAGGCACTGCATTATATATGGCATTCACAGTAATGTGTTTATTGGTGCATCAAGTGCTTTTAAGGCAATAATTATGACTGCTCTTGCAGCCTGCACTGCCTGGCCTTTCTACAAGGCTATTCCATCATTCCAGAGTGTTATTTTGCTGAGCAGGAAGCAATTGTTACTGCTGATTTTTAACTAATACGGGTTGTTTCAAAGCTCAGATTAATGTGGGTCTTTTGGGGGCTGATGTAAAGCAGCCGTGTTTCTTGGCTCCTTTGGATTCCTTAAATGAAGGCAAATTAAATGGAGCCCCACGTGTATCCTGGAAATGGACTCCAGTGTGATACAACCTGTGACTTCAGAGTTTGGAGAAGGAATTCCAGAAATCTGTACAAATCCAGGAAAACAGCAGAAGTGCAGGTAAAGGAGTGTGTCACCAGACAGTGGTGCTGCACTCAGGTGTGAGCACTAGAAATCTCTAAATTAGACCAAAGACTGAAAAACCTGCCCTTTCTGTATTTTAAGAAGTGTTGTGATTTTTTTTAAAATTTCAAAATTGCTATTTTAATTTTTTTCAAAATTCAGTTCTACTGAGTTCTTATAGAACAAAGGATCACATTTCACTGATTTTTTTTTTTAATTCATTTGCTTGCTTTATGGCAAAGGAATTGTGATTTTTAACTACATTGGTACTGCAATTCTGAACAAAAAAACAGTCTGTTGAAACAAAAGAAGTATGAAAAATTTGGTGTGATGTATCTTGACAAGGCACTTGAGCAGTAATTCAACACTCAAATTATTACAGAAAGAATTGGGTGATTCAAGAGACCTGAACAAGGAAAATATTGAATGAACTGTCACCTCTGATGAAGCAGAATGGAACAGACACTCACATTTTTAAAAAGATTGTCTGATAATTAAAGTTTTCTTATAATGCCTCTCAGCTACTATTTAAATTCATTTCTAAATGCTTTAGGACCATCCAAAAGCGAGAACTCCGGAATTTCACTTCACTGCCACCCTCAAGTGCTTTCAAAGGTGACATTAGTGCCACACAGCCTGTAATGACTGATGCTTGGCTGTCTCCTCTGGCTCCCTGTGCTCATATATGTCTTGGTTTCAGTTTCTCCCTGAACTGTCCATTGGCCTGGTTACTCTACTGGCAGGAGCATATTATTATTAAAATTAAATAAAAAATATTTATTGCTTTATCTTGCATTATCAGGAAAGAAGCAACTGCTCTTTGCAGCTTCTGCTGAAGGAAAAAGCCATGGATGATTTAACAAAAAAAACCATGGTTGTTTCCTGTGCCTCTTCATAGCACCAGCAGAAGTGAAGTAGGGATAAGCCCTGGTCTACAACAGGTTATTAAATCCCTTCCTTCACAGGGAATTTAGACTTTGCACAGAGAAGGGTTTGGCCACAGCAGCACAAGGAGCTTTATTCACCCTGTGCCCACTCATAGCTTTATACTGACCCATCATTCTGTCACGTGGCCCAGATATTTCCAGTTACCCACCTGAAAGCAAGTTGTCCTTGCACAAAAATCAGGAAAAGCATGTGCTGGGGAGATTCAGTTGAGCTCAGCCTCCTGCTGAGCCAGTCCTCTTTAATTTGGAATTATCATAAAAGATGCAACTCCAACATGAATTCTTGTCTTTTAAGTACTAAAACGAGCCAGAAATCACAGCCTTTGAGTGTTTGAGGCATTTTAATGATGGCGAAGGTCAAAGACAAAGTGGGGACTGTGGCAGTGAGGAGGTGTCAGAGACTAATGCAATTCTTATTTCCACTGAAGTGGGGGGAGCTCAGAGTGGCAGAAGGCGGGAGAACACAAGATGGGCTGCAAGGAGAAGGAAGGACTGCAGTCAGCAGTGGCACAAAGGACAGTCCTAAGCAGTGTTCCATCATTTTATAGTGTCTCAGAGTGCCCAAGGGTATTCCTGCCCTTATGACTGCAATTAGAAGGAATGGAGAAAAGGGAAACATGGCTTATAGAGAAAGGGGCTGTGTAGTATGGTGGTGCTGGGACAAGCAATCTCTCTTTGATAATCAATTCCAGCTGGGAGAGCTGGGGCAGAGAGGGAAGCAGGTGGTTCCTGAGGGAGTTCACCTGGATGAAGGGTATAAAAGGGAAGCTGTGGGCCAGGGTCAACTCTTTAGCTGAGAGAAGGATAGAAAGTGAGAGGTTAATGCATTTTAGTTTAGGTTTTTTTTATTTTATTTGTTTTATTTATTAAGAGTAAATGCCCTTAGCTTGCATTGCAGTTGTGCAGGGCTTTTGAGTTAATAATAGAAAATGGATTTGTGGAAGGTGTTGAGAAAGCTCTGATCTCTGCGTCAAGCTCTCCCTGGGTGAGTAAATATTGTCCTATCTCAAAATATAACAACAGAGGAAAGAAAAATAATTACTTTAGCAAGTTCTTGTTCCCTGTTTGGGTAATGCAGCATTGTTTGTGCTCAGTTAGAAGGAAACTTTAAAGGTGAAAGTTTGGTATTTTTTTCTGTGTAGTGCTTCCTGACATAGTGTATCAGGTGCTTTTTACTAAATCACTGATGCCAGTGGTTCTGGACTTGTTGTGTGGCTGGGAACCAAGACAATTTGCAAGCACACAAATCTAGTAATTCTGCAAATTAACTGATGACTTCTTTTGCCTTCTAAAATCAAGCATTGAGATAATACATTAGCAGGCAGGAAAGGGAGAAATTCATTTGCAGAGGCTTGCTAGGCTCAAGATAGATCTCTGCAAACCTTAGGAAAACAGCTCTCTGAGGCTCTGCTGAGTTCCTGTTTAATTACTTAGCCAGACATGACCTTGCACAACTTGTACAACACAGGGGACTAGGAGATCTTCTGTGGTAAACACAGCCCATAATAACTCCATTCTATAATCCCTGTTTCTCTAGCTGATGCCACCCTTTATAAAACTATATATTATCCCTGAAGCACCTAATAGAGAATTGGTTTTGTGAGGAAATAAAAACATTTGATATGCAGGAGGCATAGGAACAGGTTTACTTGTCTTATTATTGTTACGTGCCAATACTGTTATCAGAAGACTCATTTCTAATTGTGTCCTTTGGGGTGGCAGCATCATGTTTGGTCACTGGAAGGGAAATGCTCAAGAGGCTGAACAGAGTGGTGCTTTTCACACAGTTTAGGAGGTGTGTAACCTCCTAAATACTTGTTATTTTTGCCTCTCAAGCAGAGCTGCTCTGCCTTAGAGAGTGAAGGCAGGTCTGCTGGCTCTTCATTGCCTCCTTCCCCAAGTGACTGGGGAGACTGTTCTCTAGCTGGCTGTAATTACCCTGTTCTGTAAACTATCCGAAGTGCACTCTGATTTCAGTGTTATGTTCATTAGCAAGCATTGTTTTGTGTGTTAGTGCATTCTGGGAATGTCCAGTCTGATGTGTGTAGCCAGTGCCTCTGGAATTGTGAGGAACAAATCTGACTGAAAACGGAATCTACAATATTAAGGACAGAATATCTATGGGTGGTCAAGTTGCAGGGTGTATTTGAGGGAACTTGTGTCTGGAAGAGAGATAAGCTCTTTAGTGTCCCCGAAACAGCATTTGAAGGGAAGGCTGGTTCTGAGCCTGTGCCTGCACTAGATTCCTCCCTGTGGTTGGTGTTTTTGGCGTGGATTCTTGCTCGAGGTGAGGAGAGGGTTTATCCTGTGAGTGGCACTGGTGGTAATGAAAGTGGGCTGCTGGTTTGGCTGTGGAGAAACGTGGGAGGAATGAGAGCTTCCCTTCGTACCTTGACCCAAACATAATCCATAAAGGAAGACTCACCACGCATTCCTTGCAGGAAGCCTGAATCCTAGCAAGTCCTTTTTCTTGTTACTATCCAGATAGACTCAGCAGTGTGGACTGCTTGGTTTTCAGATGGATAAGTGTGTGCAGCATATAAAAATAATGCTGAGTGCTTTTAAGAGCATCCAGCTCCTACTCAAGCCCCTGGATTTGGAGTTGTCTGCTGTGTTTCCCATTGTCAGCAGGGAAGCAGGGCTGCTCTGCCAGGCATAGGTGGAAAGGTTTGGCTAGTCATGTTGTTGGTTGCTGGGTAATAAAGGAGATGACTTGGGGTTTTTTTTCTGCATAATGAGATTATTCCAGTGAAAAATATGATCTGAATCTTCAAGTGTCTCCATGTGGACACTCCTCTGCTGGTAATGGGGCTCTTCAATCGGTGTGGAATAATACTAGACTTCCTTAGTGGAGCAAACCACGTCAGAAAGGCGCTCTCAGAAATGTGCAGGCGGAAAGCTATTGCTGGAGAACTTGTTTCACAATTGCCTTTTCAGTTAATTTCCTCTTGTGTACAAGCCCTTTCTAGGAGCATTTTACCATGGATTTCCAGAGAGAGAGAGAGCACTTGATCACTGGGCTTGTGCACAGTGCTTAGATCCCAAAGACACCAGGCACTCCAAATCAGCCCTGATGAGCATTCATGTGCCTGGTTTGGCTAATAGAATTACCCAAACTGCTCTGATGTGCAAAATTGTTTTAATTGTATGTGAGACTACTGCTTTTGCTGAGCATTTCCATATGTCAGTGGCCTGGATGAGGAGGGAGATGAATACAGAAATTGTAGAAACAGAAATGAGAATTTAAAAATGAAATAGAAATCTGCATTTAAAAACAATGTTTGCTTATTGTTCTTGAAAGCACTGGGGTACTTTCAGAGAAAAACCTCAAAACTTTATAAAAAGGCTTGAGAATGTGGTATTGCATGCTTAGGGACTTCAATTAATCTCCTGAATATGATTGCCACATGTGGAAAATTACAAGGACATAACTGTCATGTTACTGAGTTCTGACCATTCTTTCCTTGCACACACCTTTGAAAATTACTCTGAATGAATGTAATGGTGTCCTTGGACCACAGATGATGATATAAGTGTAAGAGAGGCCCTGAAGAATAGCCCATGAGCCCTTCACTGTGTCAGATGGCTATGTCACTTGCTCTAGTGTATGTTGTATCCTGTCACTGCTTAGCTTTCATGTCTTGTCTGTTAGTCTGCTAATGACAATTATCCTGTGAGCTCTTACAAGTCCAGTTCAGGCTATAACTTCTTCAGGCTTTTTTTCCTCCCTTTTGCTCTACTTTTTTTGGTCAAATATAGTGATAATGGGGCTTAAAGGGGCAACCACCTTCTGTTTTCAAACCCCCACTTGCACACACATNATGTCATCTATGTCAACCAGAATGTACCTGTCCAAGGACAGTGTGAGCTTCTTTCCTGACAGGAAAGAGATGGCATCAATGAAGATGAGTTTGTGCAACCAGAAGGTCAGGTTGTTTCCAAACAGGACTCTCTGGATGCCATCATGGAGCCCCAAGTCCTGGATGACAGTGGCATACCCCGTGGCCCTGGGCAGTGCTGGGGGGGTGGGTCTGGAGGGCTGCAGCTCTGTCAGGAGCACTGGTTGGTAGGTGGAGTGGTTAAACTGGAACACTGTCCAGTCCTCCCCGGGCAGGGGCCCTTTCTCAGCCCTGGGCACTCTGGTGATGCGTAGCAGGGGTGACTGGGGGTTCACCACGCAGTCCTTGAGGGCCACATTGTTGTAAAGATGTAATGGTAGCCCCTTCAGCTTGAGACTCGGGGGGCTGTTCTCGTTGGCTTTATGAAAACCAATGATGCTAACACTGTATTCCACACAGTATTTTTCCAGAAGCTCTCTATTCCACGAGTCCATGGATACGTACTTTAAAATATTCTCGTATATGACAATGGTGTATTTCCCTCTGCCATTGTCTGTGAGAGGAGGGATGTCCCCCTTGGCTGGTGCAATGACCATGTGGTACTGAAATCTGCTGGATTCAAGGATGGCTATGATGTCTTGCCCCAGCTGGGAGTACTGGCTATCCACGAACAGGAGGACAGTGGGATCAGTTTTGGATGGATCGATTGGCTTAGCTGTTCTCAGCTCCACAGATCTGTATGGCAGCAGTTTGAGGGGTTCACACTCTGCTTCTCCAGTGGTTTCCACGAGGGTCATTTCCTGCTTGTAGCCAGTGTAGAGGAAATAAGCAGAAATGAGGATACTTGCCAGGCAGAAGGTCGCCAGGAGAATGACCAGCGTTCGGAAACTTCGGCGGACCTTCACGATGAGATTCATCTTTCACGGGGCTCCCAGCTCCCGGTGGACTTGCTGCTTCTGTGAGTCTCTCTCTTCCTAAAGTGCCATAGGAATGGGGAGTTGGAGAGGTGCTGATTCCCCTTCCAAGGCGTTCATGTGACCATTGCAGTGCATTTATGAAGCTGTCAGGGAGGTTGTAAAGTTGTCGGAGTGGGAAGTCAGAGGATCCAAAAAGCTGAATTGAAAGAGGTTTTCTCAGAATGCAGCAGCTGCCAATAATCAATGAAGAGGACTCTTAACATTATCTGCAACAAGAAGTGAAAGAAGAGAAAGTAAAATAAAATCCATAAGGCAATTAAAAATACATGTTAATAAAGCCTGGTGATTGATGCTGGTAATCTGAGTTAAGAGGGAAGTTTATGAGCAGTTCAAGGAGCACTCAGTGTCACTTGCTTTCTTGATGAACTAAGATAAGCAGCATTAAACAGCTCTCCCATGTGTGGGGTATAAAAATAATGTCTAAACATAACTTTTGGAGGATGTGTATCTATTTATCAGCATCTCTTATCTAGAATGGTTCATTGCAGTTGCAAACAGAAGTGACTGAAGATCGTAGGGCAAAATTAGGACAAAGTAAATGTTTGTGGAATGTGGAACCATGTTCCATGTCAAAATCCAACCACATAAGTATTTTGAAGGGGGGATAAATACTGTGTTGGACTGGGAAACTAATGTGTCCAAGGTGAAAGACACAAGATGACATTGAAGAACTTAGAATGGGAACTGCACAGTTCCATTCTGTACTTGGAGTGCTCAGTACCAATGGCCATTGGAAATAGTAAACCATATTACTCAGTTAAAGATAACTAAATAAAGAGCCTGTGTGGCTCTATGGATTTAAATAGGAATTTACATCTTTCTGAATTATTTATAATGTTTGCCTGTGTAGAACAATGTGAGATGGTAAACGATGGATGGTTTTGGAACTGTGGGGAAGAAGCACTTTTTCCAGGCAGATAATTTTCAGTTGATGTGTCCTCCTCCATTAGCTCAAATTACATGTTTGAGTTTTGTTCTGAAAACTATTCATTCATCTTAAGCTTTGCACCTAAACCTGGAAAATGTTTGTAAGAAGCGTTTAGAGAGAGGGAGTTTTTGCTGAGGCCCTTTGTGACTTTGCAGGTTCTGGTTTTGATCTGATTTACCTTCCTCAGTTGGAAGCTTGCCGGGAGATTTGTGTCCCTGTATTGTGGGCTATTCCATCACTGACCCTGCTGTGTGTGTCATACAGCAACTGGCCAAAAGGTGAATGACGTGGGGAATTTTATCCGTGGACAGAGGTGAACAGAAATGAGAAAAGTGTCCTGTATTCACTAATTTGTTACGTGCGGGAGAAGAAATACAAAAGAAATCAGAGCTACCACAAGGAAATTAAAATTGCCTGATAATTTCAAGAGTGTTTGCCCTGCTTTGGTGCTTCCCTTGTTCTGCAGTTCTGTCTGCTTGCCGGGATTTCACTTCTTATTAGACCTCCAATTAAGATTTCCTCAGAAGATAAAACTGGATCAAGTGAAGCATCCCGTGTCTGAGTTGTGGTGACGTTGATGAATCGCTCAGCCAGATTCCAGAGGGTTTATCTGATCGGGAGACCTGCTGTCCCCGGGAAGGGCAGCCCCGAAGGGTGGGCGAGCAGTCCCCCCCCAAAATGCTGGCTGTGACAAGCCTTGGTTTTGTCAGCAGGAGCAGGTGTCTTGCAAAAGTCATCCCAACCCCGTCTCGGGCTATGCATCCTCGGCTCACTTTCGGCGCTAGAGGGCAATGTGTTCTTGCTTTTCAGAGCCGGCACCTGCTGTTACCTCGGTTCAGGGCACACAGCCCTGCTCCCTCCCTTCCTCCACAGGGGTCTCGGGAATCCCCAGGGCAGGGAAAACGTCTTAGTTAAGACTCCTAAGTTGAAAATCAAATGAAACCCGCGACTTCTGCTCTAAGAAATGTGCCGCTTGAATCACCCTGAATACTCGGCGAATGTTTCATCTGACACCTGTGGCACGAGGGAACAGCAATGCAAGGAGACCTAAAATTGCATGGTTTTCCTCTCAGTGTTCAGCCTTGCTGGATCTCCTGGTGCTGGTATTGTTGTCAAAATAATAAACTTCAAGAGCACTATTGCTTGTATTACCATAAAATGAGTAGCCACTGACTTTGTAGTAGCCAAAACAAAACTATGGTCTTCATCCCAAGTTGTTTCCTCCAAATAACACAGGAAAATCTCTTCCAGATTAAGTCTGATTGTTAATATTTTAACTACTATCTGTGTTAGCAGATGTTATAGCAAGTTATCTAGATGTCTATCCCTCTTATCTAGATGTCTCAATATTAGTTGATAAGGAACTTAGGAAATCTGGTGTAGCAGATCTTCCTTTTAGTTTGCACACTGTGTCTGAACTGCTCTGTTGAACTGATTATAATGTTCAGTAGGAGGAAGAATAGTGTCAAGTAATTAAAGTTTATGAAAATAAATCAGCAATATTAGCCATTAGTAGGACATTTTCCAAGGCATAATTGGAAGTTAAGTGCCATTTGTGCCTTTGAAACTCTCCCCCTCAAAGTTCAACAGCTTTATATTTTCTCAGAAATTCACAGATCTTCGGAGAGTTCCTGCACTATATTAGTTTGAAAAACATGAAAATAGGCCATATTTCATAATTAGTGTTACTAATAGTGTTCTGGAAACTGGTGTTTGGGGTCCTAAGTTCCTGTGGACAGTGGTGAGCACTCATGGACTTTTCAGAGAGGTGAAGCCCAAAGCTGGGTGCATTTGGTCAAGGAATCAAGGAGTTGGTCCCTTAGCAGATCTCGAATTGCGCATTAAGCTGACTTGCAGACATGGGACGTTTGCCCAGCAAGAGCAGAACTCTGCAGTGTAACTCTGTTGTGATGTCAGCCATCTGCAGGGACTGTAATTTTTCTTTAATTCAGGCAGCTTAAAAAATCTGAGGTTTAAAAATTGCTGCCTCTCTGCTCAATAATACTTCCTGCTTTCCACGTGAAAATGCATTTGATTGATGACTAAAGGGTGCTGATTTTGAAGATGATTGATTGGGAGATTAGGGCTTGACTATTTAAAACTGATACCATGATAGTGAAAGGAAACAGTCTCTTATTAATACCACGTGTTAAACACTGCACCAGGAATTAAAGCTGATTCTCTTGTGGTGCTGTTCCCATCACAGAGCGTGGTGGTTTGACAAGCAGGGTAAGAGCATGTTGTTGAGGGCAGTGCTGAGCAGGGCACTTGTACCAGGGCACTGTGGTCATTCCTAATCTCCTGCATTGCTGTGAGTAGTTCACTTGGAGGCAAGCCAGAGGTTTCCTTTCATCTTATTCCAGCATAAATCAGAAGTCAGAATGCCTTCATTTTTTATATATAAAACTTTCCTTTAGGCTAAAAAATTAATGTAAACTCTTTCCTCTTTTTCTTCCTTTCTAAGCTTGTATGACTCCTGCCATTTACCAGCAGCCCCATGAATCATGTTATCTACTTGCTGCACCTTACATGTGACTCCTCATTCATTACAGAAACAAGAGAACTGATTTGAGTGATAAATGACTTCTGTTGACCGTTTGCAAAATTCAGGGTTTCTACTCGTTGCAGAGGAAAAAACCAGCTTTTTTCTTTTTTTTTTCTTTGAGAAGTTTCCAAGAGACTTTTTTATTGAGCTCACAGCTTTCCTTCTTGAAAGTAACTTTAATTTCCTTTTCAAGCTTGAAGTTGAAATGCGCTTTGTCTTCATAATTGTGGTTATGACAAGGGGTGTTGGTACCAGCTTCTACATAGCCCACCACAAGGTATTGGAAAACTCTTTTTACCAAGGGTAGGGACAGCTTCTCAGGTTGGAAAAGCCTTTTCAGCTCTTCTGACTTCTGTTTTATAATTTCTGCGGAGAGGCTGCTCAGCACTTTGACCTTGTCTGTTTGTTTTCAGTGCATAATCACCTGTGAGCTAAACCACCAGTTTTTCAGTGTTTTGAGCCATTTGGTCAGTCTATAGTGCACATGTAATCTTGTGTGATCTCAGAAAGCTAAATGATGCCAGAGGGTAAAGTCAATAATCAGTGAATATAAAGCAAAGTGTTTGAAATAGCTCAGCTTGTGCACTCAATGAAAGCTGGCGCCGTCTTAGCATGAAACAATAGTTGGAAGCATTGTTTGACCCTTCTGGCTTCTATCTCTTTATCTTTAAACTTTTACCAGATGATTTCAGGAATTGGAGCTTTGAAGAAAGACTCCTTGTGGTAGAGGGGCCAGAGGTATCTTTGGAGATGGGTTTTACACATCTGCATATGATGCTTTTAGACAGGTGACCGTAACCTCTGCTCATGATAGCCCCCAGGAACTGGTGGGATGCTGCTACAGATAGGAACTAATGAGGCTGTAGGTCAGGTATAATTCTTCCTGCAAATCCTCCCTCACACAATTGTTGCTTCCTTTGATTCCCCAGCTCACATGTAACACTTCATGTTCTCTGGAGTGTCAGGTGTGGAAGTTCCTAGAAACCAGTAATTTTAGGAGAAGCAGGTATCAAGAGAGAACCTGTATATGTTTTTCTTGCATCTTGACACAGTGATTCCAGTCTCCATTGCAACCAGGTGGTGGAAATGATCACATTCACCTTCTGTGCACTTCCATATGTGGCAAAAGCGTGGTGATATCAAGATACATCACTATGAAAGTTACCACAATATACGTAATATTTGTGTCATAAGGTGAAACACCTTAAATCTGTGACAACAGTAAAAATTGTATAATTATAATTTTAAAAGTACCTTCTCAGTGCATTTTCCAGTAAATTTGTCTCTTGCCTGATTGACAGTAATAAGATCTATCACTTTTAACCAGAAACTCAACAAAAATTTGGAAAGCTAAAGAGCATTCTTGGGTACAGGCCTGACTTTTCCAAGGTCACTCGGCAGCCACATGGCTGAGCTGGAAGCAAAGGATACTTGGTCTTGCAGAATACCCATTCAACAGGTGCTTACAACCCTCATGGCATCTCTGGGAGAGCAATGGAGCCACCAAGGGTGAAAATAGGGTGTGAAGGTCAGAATCTCACTACTAAAGCCACGGTGACAGAGACAAAACATCATGGCAGAAAGATGTGCCTGCAGTCGGAGATTCCAGTGGTACACAGGTGTGTGACCTACAGGACTGAGTCCTTGGAGCTGGTGCTTTGCTTTCCCTGTGGGATTAATGAGTGCAGATGGAATTAAGGTGCAATCATTGCCCCAGACCTTTTGAGTGAAGCTGGTGAGTCAAAGCAGGCTCCACACGTTGTCCTGAGGCGGCTCACAAAACCTTTCTCCTGACTTGGTGCAACAAATCTCCTGGTCTGGCTTGGTTAATGCTCTTCATCACTTCTCAATTCATAGTTTAATGCTTCAATGGAAGCCAATTTGAATTCATTTACCTTTTCAAATAAAACTTTTGTGAGATGCTGTATCAGAAGTTTTATTACAGTCCATCTATTCTGGTGCTGTTTTCTCCTTTTGTAAGGCTGTCAATTCATTACCCAGTTCCAACAGAATGATTTGTGTTGTGAATTCAACCGAGACACAACATTTGTGCAATATAATGGCCCCCTAACTAAAACTCCTTAAAGTCAATCAGTGCAGTAGTCAAACCCTGTACATCTTGTCTGATTGTATATACAAGCTAAGGCATTAAAAAATATTTTTTATAATTTTTTTACAGTTCTAATAGTATCTAAATAACTGCAGGTTTTGTGTATCAATTTAGAAAAGTTATTAAGGAGTATATTTTTGGTGGGTGACTATTGGAACTTTACTTTTTGGAGGCTTCTTGCACAAAAAAAAGTTTGAAAGCTCCCTTTTTTTATGAAGAAGCCCTTTGCCTACAATATATAGTTTCAGGCTCTAGAACAGCCTGTTAGAAACTCAACTAATTGGTCTTTATACTTATTTTAGTAGTTAATGCTTTCCCACACTGTTTCCTATTGTTCTTATGGGACCTAAAAACGATTGCCACCATGTGAGATAATTAAAATGTGTCCACCCTTATGTCAATGACAATATATTTCACCAAATGACATCTTGTGGTGTCTGTATCCTGTCACAGCAACTACTTGTGAGAAAGCCTGATGTGGTCACATCTGTGCTAGGAATTAAAAGGAAGCCACTAACTTATTTCACGGGAACTACTGCTGTCACATAGTAATGATCTATTGCTACTGCAAAGGAAGTCTATTTAAACCCAGATAACAAAGACTTTGTACCTAAATCTTTAGAGCAGCACATTTCCACATGAAATTTAAACAGGGGTTTATTCTGAATTTACTCAAGCCTGGTTCCTGCCCGCCACAAACCATCTGCAAGCTCTGTATACATTATTTCTCATTATAAAGGCTTCCCTTTGTTTATTCTTTAAGCAATTTTTGCTGGAGTTCCCTTTCCCAATTTTTGCCCCTGCTGGCTGAAGGGCTTTGTTATCACTGAGAGGATTTTCCTACGAAAATGGGGAGAATACACAGAGTTGGGTCCTAGCAACCTCTGACCAGAGCAAATGTGTGAGCTGGGGCATCATCTTAGCCACCAATGCTGGTGATAACCTGGCAAGTAGTAGCTTTCAAGTGAACTAGGGAGAGCAGTTGTTGAAAACAGGCAAGGTGAGTTCTTTGTGGGGACCAGTTATGGCTGCACGAAGTACTATGGGAAGGAAAACTGATCTATGCAGAGACTTGATTGTGTACTGAAAATACTACAATAACCAGCAGAATATTTCTCCCTTAAATACGTTTAATTGTTGCAGACTACTCCTTTTTCTACTTTTATATGGGCATTGGCTGTCCTAAGATGATTCATGTTGGGTTCAGATGTGTATTACAAAGGGCATCTTTAAGAGAGCTGGTGCAAAATCCATACTTTCATGTGCAGTCAAATACATTTGGAGTGCTTACTTCCTTTTTCTTCCTATTCTTTGTACCCTTTGTGTTTTATTTCTGCCATTGTTCTAAGGGGTTTCTCCTAGAGAAGCCACTTTGTCAGTCAAATGAAAGGTGTCTTTAGAGATTTCTGGTGTGTAATCTGTGACCTATAGATACTGTTTTGCTTTTGGTTCAAAATACAAGCAAATGTTTCCTTTCCAAAGATCTATTCCTTATTTTGTCTAGATGAAGTTCAATTTGGAAATCTCTCTAGTAGGATAAGGGTCCTGCTTGGAAATTCAAGGCATTTTTTTGTTGAGTCACGCTGAGCTCAGAGACTGGAACTAGAACTAATACCATTAGAGCTCTGAGATAGAGTAGAGAGGCTGTGATTAACCTGTTGTTTTCATGAAAAATCACTGTTTATTGAACTACTGAGGCATTAACTTATATTTGAAGGGGGAAGGTGAGCAGTATAACAAAAATCGAAATGGTTGTCGAAATATTTCAGAAAAGGCTGGGATTAGTTATCCCTCTTCACATGCCCCTACTCTCCTGTGGGCTGGGGTGCACAACTATACTGCTTTTTCCAAAATACATGTCCTGAGTGTGTCATGGAAGAGGAAATCCAACCTGGCTTTCTGGTTTATGGAAGGGCTTATGAGCCAACAGAATGATGTCTCATTAGTTAACACTATGTGTTATAATCCATAAAATCTGTTTTAGACAATACCTAGTATTTACTTTTGGGCATAAAATTTAAGTATTTTTTCCATGGAGGAGAAAGCCTTTGTTGGAGGTACTTTAGATCCGGGACTGAATATGTGGAATGATTGCTGTTGATTCATGCAGGCATGTGGAGCTTGCTCCAAGGCTGATGGAGAGCAGGTCTTATGGGAGTCTGGGAGTGTCAGGTGTTCTCAGCCATGTATGGCTCACTTGGCTTGTCATGTGGACAGTGCAGACCACAGAATTCTCCCTAATTGTGGTTTTTCAGGTAGAAATTATGGTGACCTGCACTTCTGCAGGTGGTTTGGTTCATGAGGCTTCTGGTGCATGGTTCTGCCCTTAACAGTGTGATCACATGGGGGTAGAATAGTGAAGCCATTTAAAATTGCAGACCCAGTACAGTCTACTGACTGGTAATGAATAAAAAGCCCCAGTCTATTATACCAGCTATTCAGGTAGGCAGAGTGCAGGTAGTTAGGCAAAATATTAAGACAAGTTGTCCCTGCTTTGGTTTAAAAATAAATAAATAAATAAATAAAGTAAACATGGCCAGTAAGTCTTTCCTCTCACTTCTAGAAGTTGATCTGTGAATCATTGACCACCTGCCCTCCCCTCTGGTGGTTTAGGGGGTGATAAATATCCCAGGGAGGGAGAATAAATCCAAGAGTACCCTGAGGCCCTGGAACTTGAGCTCTGGCCTTCTGCTTGCAAAATATGGTGCCATGCAAAGGAAAAGATGTTGGATAAAGCATCCCCTGAAACTAGAACACGGAGGTGGGTGCATATTTCATGACACACTTTTTTAACTTTCCAACCAGTTGCCTCTTTTATGGCCAGCAGCTACTATTAATTATTTATCAGAACACTTATTTATACACTAAAAGCTAAATGCAATCCTTTCAGTGGAAGCCTGGCAGAGTGTGGGTTGGAATAAGCAGCTGTGGATAGTCCTTCAGGAGGGTAGGTTTTGTACAGAGTTCTGCTCAGGGAGGAGCTTGTTCATATTATTCTCCCTGCGTGTCTGATGATGATGTTTATGTATGAGAGATGAAAACTCATCCATTAGTAAGAGTCCATAGCTGTGGGTGCATCAGCCTGCTTTCCCTTGGCCAAGCTAAGCAAGCCAAGGACAGTTCTTATTTCATCATTTTCTAAGGAAGAAGAGGGAATCCCTATCTCTTTGTTTCCTTCCTCATGAAAGGGGTCCTGCCCTGATTTCTACTTGTGTATTTGCTCTGGCTCTGTAGAACCCCTCCTTAACAGCAGAGGGTGAGTTTGCTTCTCTTGCCTGCACTTGGGGACAGCAGTTGTGACCTCTCCTGTAGCCAGAGGGAAGGAAATAGGCTTAAATTTTTCTCTATTCCTTTTGGAACTGAGTTTGTCATCTCATGGCTTACATGACTTCTGGTGCCAATGGGTTTTCCTCATCCATTACTGACATGGTTTCTACACTGGTGTGCTGTTGCCGTGTGATTCTAGTGGCGTCACTGTTGAAGTAAAATACTATTTTTCTATAGCAACTGTTAATTTCAGAAGAAACTGTGATTCCTTGTAATTATTCCTGAGAGTAGTTGTAATAAGTGTTTTGGACTGACTTGCATGATTTTCATTTTCTCCCATCACCCAATTCTTTAAATAGCGCCGTTTTTCTTATTTAAATGTTGACATAGAAATCGGAAATAATTCTTCATTTATCTGATGCTCTTCTGCATGGCTTACCTTTGTGAGGGGTAGTGCTTTAACAACTCAGTGGGAAAAGTAGACTTGTTGCTGTGATATGTGCATTCTTCAGCCTATCTCTAGGTGTAAGACAGGACGCCGAGTTAGTGCTCATGCAACTTCCAGCACAGAGACCCTCCATGTCCCATATTCCAGCCCCTCAGCCTGCTCTAGTGATCCCCAGCTTCATCCCAGGCCTGAGAACAAGAGACCTGGTGAACTGCCACCTTACAATGCACTCCTTAACGCTTGCAAATGGTTTCAAACCCAGGCTCCCCTCACCTCGCAAAGTGTGGAGAGACCTTGGCTCACCTTGAGCTCAGTGCCTTGTTCCTGAAATGACTCCACGGGCTGGGGAAATTGCAGCTTCGTGCACATTTCCAAGTTAATCTTTCCTTCAGCCACCCAGAGCCCAGCTTGCAATGCTTTGCTGCTCTTTGCCCAGGATTGGCTTTGTTCAGAAAAGCCAGTTTGGCAAGTATGGAAAGCACTCCATTATATGCACCTATGAAGCTGAAAAAGGTGTCCCTGCCCTTGAGAGGGGGGTTTGGAACTAGATCATCTTTAGGGTCCCTCCCAGCCCAGAGCATTCTGTGATCCTGTGACTGTGGAAGCTTTGCAAAGCTAACACTTGGTGGGAGCAAACAGCAGTGCAATATGTGCAGCTGAAGCACAGCCAGCCCTATGGTCACAGAGGCAGTCACATCAAAATTGTTTATGGGCATGTCAGAACAGAAATAAAAGATCATGCTATTCTTTCCCTTGTTGTTTGTAGGAAAATGAGAAACAAGCCTTTTTTCTGTGGGCACATGGTTAGAGGCAATTTTTTGTTTATCTAACTGAAAACTCGGTCACAACTAATAGTAGCTCATCAGCATTTTCTTTGCTCAGTATTGCTGTGGGTTTGCAATTAATGGCCACATTTTCCTTAAAGTATCTCATTATACTGCTGGGAGAATTCCTGCACTGTAAACCTTAAAAAATCCCATCTTTACTATTCGCATATTTTTCTCCCACTCCTACTGAATGATAGTTGAACTTTAGAGGAGCTCATGATTCCTGCATGCTGTCACATCTGCTAAGTTTGATCACTGCCATTACAAAGAGTGATATAGCAGATATCACAACCTCCAAACATCTATAAAGTTTTAATAGGACTGTCAGAACTTGACAGTGTGAGTTAACGGGGTGTTCAGACTGAAAT
Source organism: Serilophus lunatus (assembly GCA_013399895.1). Classification (NCBI taxonomy): domain Eukaryota; kingdom Metazoa; phylum Chordata; class Aves; order Passeriformes; family Eurylaimidae; genus Serilophus; species Serilophus lunatus. The sequence goes on along the minus strand of VXBA01001039.1, from coordinate 228,348 downwards.
GGAATTACATATGTGTGTGTGTACAAGTGGTCAGTCACTCAAGCATCCTGCTCTCTGCTTAAATCTAACCCTTTGGAGCGGATTTATTCCAATAAAATGGAAATTAGAGGAGCATTTCTCCAACCTCAGACAAGACAGTGGTGTCAATAACACATTGAGGTACTCCTGCTTTCATTTCTGAGGCTTTCAGACAATAGGCATCTATTATGAACCAAAAAAAAGACCATGTTCTGAGGAAATGGCACAAAAACTAATACAGCCTTAAACTTCTGCACAGAACAGTGCCATTAGGAACATCTAACCTAATTGAGAAGATTATGTGATCTGAACTGATATAAGATTCAGAAGAAAACTGGAAGCCAAGAATTTTCTTAGTTAAAAGCAACTTGGCATTTCACATGCCACCCCCAGCCCCTCCTCTAGAGCAGCACTTTGGAAAGCAAGTCAGGCAGTGCAGCTGGGGGATGGAAAAATGTGCCTGAGGAGAGGGTACAGACACCATGGGGCAACACAGGGAAGCACCAGGAAACGTTGCCAACTATTGAAACTTCATGAACAATTTGATTCTGTTACCCTTCCACAAGCTGAACATCTTGCAGCAGGACGACCATAACTGAAACTGCTGAAGAAATTGCCTGAGAATGACTTGGTTCTCTTTTTCTCTGGTAACACTCAGAGCTAGATAAGGCAGGGTAACCTTGCTTGCTACACGGGGCAGGCCAGAGTCTGCAGCATTTATTCCCGGAGTGGGAGGGTTTGATAGCTGCAGAAGTCAGTAAAAATGACATGATAAATGCCCTGGGGCAAAGAGAACTTGCTGAGTGTGGGGTTCTGTATGCATGTGTGCTTGCACTAGTGTAGTGACTGTAGGAAGAGACTTACCTCTAACCGTTTCTCCTCAGAGTTTTTATTCCCAGCAGCAACGACTTGGAGCTGCTGTGCCAGCTGTTAGGTAAAAATGCTGGGCTGCTCCTGGACTCTGCCTCTGTAGTATCTGAAGAGCACACACCGATTTCTTTGGTTTACTTCTCACTACCTGAAGCAGCCCTTGTTCCCACACTAGGAATGACCACGCTGTTTTAAAGAAAGGCTGCTGGCAGATATTTGGTATTAAACTGCTGCTAGAGAGCAGACCTGTAGGTCTTGGCTTCCTCACAGTACAATTCCTCTTCCTTTAAATAGTGTGTGCATAATATAGACCTATGGAAAGCTTTCACAATGTCATTTTAATACAGTAGCTGTGCTTAACTTTGCTAGAGGGTAGCAAATAAAAGCAAAGGATGAGGAGTAGACTAGAGAGCTGCAACCTTACCCTCTTTTTTCCTTCTCATGTAACTCCCATGCTCTACCTTCTGTGATCTTTCCTATATTTAGGCAGACAAGTTTCCCTTCAGAGTGTGCACATCTGTTTACATCGAGGGCACTTGCATGCACACATGGAAAAAGACTATCCCAAACTTTGAAATAATCCTTTAACTGCCAATCTCTAGGCAGCTTTCTGAAGTACTCACTATGCATAGGTTCTAGGCAAATCGTTTGACAAACTGTGGATCTTTATACCTGCTCAGCACTGTTTTCTAGTCTCTGACACAGGCACTATCTCGTGTAGTTGTATGAATATATACCCACGGGCAGAGGTTCAGAAGCTGAACAGTAGCTTACCTAGAGAAGGATTTCTCTTCCTAGCATGCAGGCAAGGCACATCTGCTATTCAGATCTCTTCACACGGCTCCAGGTGAACTAGGGAGAGTTCTCAATTGCCAGCAGCAGTCTGAGCGGCATCCCAGGAAGGCTCGTCTTGCTCCAGCCCCAGTAACTCAACTCTACCGACACAGTCACATCTCATTTATACACAGACTGTCCTTTTCAAAGCGAGCAGCCAGCTGGAATGATTCAAACCTATGTTCAGCACGCCGTTAAAAATGCAGCTCCCTCCTTGGCCGTGGGGATGACGCCGGGGAGCCACCAGGCTACGGCAGAAAGGCTGCAAGAACTCTTGAATCCCCCCAAAATCCCAGCTGCTCTTGCTGCCGGTGCTGCCGCTGTGCTCCCGTTTGCTGTGGTCAGCCTCCCTTCTCCCTCGTATCTACAGGAGTATCGGGGCGGCTACGCAGGGTTGTGATTGGCAGAAGCGGCCAATTCCTCCCTCTAATCAACCCGCAGACTTTCAAGGACTCGGAGCTGCTCTGATGTCATTCCAGCCGAAGGGGGGATGCTTCACTCGAGGATGCCACGGCGGAGGATAATTCGGAGATGAGCTGCATCCCTCTCCCACCGCAGTGATTGATTAGATGCTTCGGGAGGATTTGCATAATCTGTCATTGTGCAGTTGGACCACCTCCCCCCTCCTGCCCGCCCAAAATGCGGGAGGGAAATGCCACTTCCAGATGCTGGTTTTACACCTGGAGAGCCTGCAAGCGAAAGCCTGGAAGAAAGGAAAAGTTGAAAGAGTCATTTTTTCTGATAGGAGGATGCTTGAGCTCCCAGTCCCCACCCCCGCCCTCATTTCCAGGTGCTAAAGGAGACTCAACAAAATCACAGTGCTGGAAGACTTTGTTTCCTACCCCTGCTAGGTCACTGATAAGATTCTCTGGTACAACAAAAGGTGGGTTTTAGGGCATGACCGAAATCAAGCATAGGGCACACAGCAAGTGGGTTACAAATGATGTCCCTGATACCAGCATATATTCCGTGCAAAGTATTTTCCTGCTCTATGTGACACAAATTCCACCTATTTGTTGCATAATTTCTTATTAAAATCCTTTATCTCGTCCAACTGGAGATGAAAGCTGCCTCTGTAGCCAAGAAACATGATTGCTGTGACTTTAAATTATATTATAGAGGTAAAACTAAACACTTTCTATATTAAAAGAATTAAATTTTATTCTAATCTAATTTTCCATTTTTGCCAGCTTGACACCTTTCACTCCAAAGCTGTTCTTTGTACAATATACCTTGGAATTGAAATTCAGCCAGTTCTGTGCAGCAAATGTGAGGAGAAAATAGTTTTGTTCAAGGAGACTGGAACAAACCCATTCTGAGATGATGAATGACGCTGTAAACTCAGATTTGAATCATAGGAGGGTCAGCTCAACCTTTCGTGTTTCCAAAACAGTGTAAATAAATGGTGTTCCATGTGGTTCACCATTTCCATCCTTCAGCTGGGACCTTATGTGTGAAGAGCCATTTGCTGTGTTAATATCTGAGTATCAAAGATGGTAGATATTCCTAATTGATTCCTTCTGGCTAAATTAGAGACCAAGGGAAAATTAAAATTCAAGGAGCGTCTGAGTCATTTCCTGCAATTTCTAATTACAAAGCACTCACTGGGGGTCTTTTAAAAGTCCCTTACATTTATGGCTGGCTCTGGATTTGTGATGTGCTTTCCAAAGGCTGTTGTGGATGTTGGGTATGGAGTACCCAGTGCTCCTGGGTGGCAGGCAGGTGCCCCCTTGCATCTAGAGTATACATCAGAACTTCAATCAGGCTGCAAACTAAAGCAGCCAAATGGAGTTGGAGAGTCTCTTCTTCAACACAAGGAACACTTTTGGTGCTATTTGTCCAAAAACTACAGGGATTTCCTGGTCCTCTTCATCTGATGGTGTGAAAAGAAAAAGTCCAGGTGCTCTGTTGCTCTTTGCACTCACATACTTGGCTGCTGGCTGCACTTGGAGCACGGGAGTGATGCCTATGAGAGGAAGAGCTTGGCTGCAGGACAGCTGTGCTGTGCCAGATGTGGTGGGAGCAGCACTCTGCCCCTTTGGAAGCTGCTGCCGCGGATGTTCCCGGGGTGGGCCAGCAGCCAAGCAGTGACACACAATGTGGGGAGTGTGCTTTAATTCAGATGCTGAAGTCACTCTTTGAACTGAATCCTTGGCTTAAGCCCGTGGCACGCTGGGTGAATCCCACATGGAGAAGCATGGCTGTGGTTCTGAGCATCTCTGTGCTTTGCTAGGCATTCATTTCAAGTGGAGGATCTGGAGAATGACTGTGCCAGGGTCTGCCCTTATGAGAAATGTGTGGAAATCAGTTGGCAGAGTTGCTCCAGCTCTGTGTAACAGAGCACAACGGCCCTTGGGGAAAAAAGAGTACAATTTAAATTTTCGCTTCTGTCTCCTTTGGGTAGTAGAAAGAATTGAACTTTTCTTGCTGGGTCACAATTGCACTTGAATTGCCCAAGAATGTCCTTCCATTCAAGATATAACTTCTGATCATGATCTAATTCTCATGCTCTGCTTTAGGGGAAAAATATACCAGGAAGCAAAAAGGACAGCAAGAAATGGAAATGAAATCTGGATGGAGAGAAACAGGAAAAGAACATGAATTCTAGTAATACAATTACTGTATTAATGAGGTGTCACATTTATGCTGAAATCCTTGCCACAGGATGTGTGTTTTTCTTGCTCCTACCTGCAGCACAAATTTTGCTGGTGGAAATTCTGTACTTGTTAATCCTTGTGTGGATTATTTTCCCCACCATATAGGTAGGAAATCACAACAGCCTCTTCCTCCTATATTGGTAGTTCAAAAATTACAGATGAAACTGCCGATACTTTGCCCCAGACTAGTATTAGCTTTCTGAAACATTACTTTCTGGTTTTATAATGGTGTGTTTGGTGTTTTTGGTTGTTTTTATGGAGTTTGTTTTTTACTGTTGCATGGTTTAGTTTGTGGAACTAAGTGTTTCTGTGTTCGGTCCAAATTCTCTTGGAGCTTAGATGTTTCTAAAGTATTCATCTTCACAGTACTTTATGGCAGAAAAAGACAATTCCTGCAGTTCTGTGCTTAGAAACATAGAATTAGAAAATCCTTTAGGTTGGAAATGACCTTTAAGATTATAAAGTCCAAATATTAACCCAGCTCTGCTAAGTTCAGCACTAAACCAAGTTCTTAAATCTGGTATAGAGCAAGCAAATCCTCTCAGAAATTAGTATATGTAATACATGGTGGCTCCCTGGTTCAGTCTTCTAGAGTATCTAAAAACTTTGGAATATTTGATGTTCTTTTGGTCTTACATGGAGCTTTTGCTGTCTGACTGCCCCCAGTTTTCTCACCTGTTATTTCAGTGCTCTGATGACACTAATACATACTCTCTACTTCTCTCAAAAACCACCTCAAAGCACAAAGGCCATGCTTCAAAGTTAAGTTGGCTACAATACACAGAACTGTCTCTCAGCTAAAGGCACATTTATAGTTTTTACGAAAGATGGCTTTTGACACTGAACTTCATAATGAGTTTAAAAGAACAAAAAATGACTGTTCCTGAAAGGATCTGCTTTTTCTTGAGCTATGGAGACTTCTTATGGACTTCCCTGTAATTAAACAGCAGTGTGTCTTTTATTAAACTCACAGAGCAGCTCCTCAGATGGTGTAAATTGTTAAAACATACATTGATTTCAGAGGAACTATGACAACTTGTAAGAGTTATAGATTAGTCTCAGTTCTCCAGCAGTTCCTTGAGATATGCAGAACTTAATTACACTCAGGTCAGAAGTGCAAGAAACACAAAGGCATACCAGAATGTGGTTTGTTTTTTGGGGTTTTCTGAGCATTCATGTATTTGATTAAGAAAAGTCTATTTGGTTTTCTTGATGTCTCAGTAAGTTGTTGGGGTTTTTAATCTGAATGTTTTGGCTCAGACTCAAAAGCATGTTAGAGGTTTTACATGCTCAGAAATGCAGGGTTGAAATACAGATACCCTTGGAGCAGAGTTTCATGCACCACAACTCGGTTAAGGCATTCATGTCTTCCACTGGAAATGCCTGCCTTGTCATGGGTTGTTCTCATTTCCTGATGACAGGGGAGAATATACTGGTAGTACTCCATGAAACACTGGTTTGTAACAACATCAACAGCAAAAATGCTGCCCAGTCCTGAAGTAAAACAAAATAAAGAAAACAATTAACTAGATTTCCTAACTTTCTCCAGCTATTTTTACTAGTAGAAGTCTCCATTCAAGGTCTATTATTCTCCCCTGTTTATGGCTGGACACACTTCTACAGATGATAAAGGTGAATCAGTGCACATTAGTCCTGTAATGACCTTGATCTTATACTTTTATTCCTTTGTGAGGTAACTTTGATATCCTAGGGTGCCTTTGTTCCTGTAAGGCTTTGAATGTATTAGTTTCAGAGAGTGTGCTGATATAAACTAATGTTGAAGTATCTGTTAAACCAACATGCATTCATTAACATCTAGCATTAGAGCTGCTCCACATCTCTCTAATTACATTACTGTTTTATGTCTTAAGTGCTTACTCAACTAGAAAAATGTAAACTGTAGTCTTTCAAGAACTGCTATTGAGATACCATCAAAGCAAAAAATGAGTTTGTGCTTAATCCACAGCCTGATCTGTCACCAATTCATGAGTGACACTGAGAGAAGAGTTCAGGTTGTGTGAGAGAGAAGCACAGCTTTGTTTATCCATAAAGTCTTTTGGGCTCTGTCCCGTGACTTTCCTTACAGAATCCTTCCTGGATTCTGCTTTGACCTGAAGTTAGCAGAAAGCCTCTGGGAAGTAAATGAGGGGTAGGTCTGGAGGTAAGAAAGAGAAGAGCTTTTTCCCAGGCCACGCATAATGTAGCAGGAGAGACCAAAGTACCAGAGAAGATTTATGTTTTGTGCAACCCCCTTGTGATTCGCTTGCACCTGTAGCACCTTACAGTGTGTGTCCCATTGGGTTTTTTCATGCACACTCTTCTTGTGAGCTCCCTGTTGATAAGCAAGTCAGTCTATATTTGTAAATCCTTGCAAAAACTAGACTAAAAGCCAAGTGCAGGTCAAATTCCTCTGACTGCTTCGCTCAGAAAAGCTCACTTCTACTCCCACTGCACTGCAAGCTGTCACACATGTAGATCTCCCCTGGTCGTGCTCCCATTTCCCCTTTCTGTGGAAGTAATGGAGAATCCTTCCCTGTGTTTCTTTCTCCTGTTCCTGTGTGACTCAGGACGGTTATGCCCCATCAGAGATCATCAGGTGGGTTTTCTCATCTGCAGACAGCAGTTGTTGTCATCCCATTGTGCACCTGCTGTGGTGCTGATGTCCCCTGCCTGCTTAGCACCCGAGTTCAGGCTGGGTTAAATCCAGTGACTGATTTAAATGGTTCCTAATGGGTAAGTCAGTACAGCTGGATTCCTTGAGTATCCAGTGGTTAACAGCTCATGCAAGAGAACACTATAAACAGTGAAGTCATATAAGGGCTTTTAAGAAGTGTAGAGGAAGCTGGATTCTAACAAAGAGGGAATCCAAATGAGCTGTTGGCAAAGCAGTTATCACAGAAGACATCATCCATAAAACGAAGTGAAAGCATGCAGATCTTAAAACTAAGCATTTCTTCTTTGATTGTTAAAAATAAAGGAGCTCGGACTCTTGGATTAATGTATTAAGTGACTTTTTTAAAAAAATGTTTTGAGTTCTTCAAACCATGAAATGATTCATAAAGTAGCTTAATTAGACCAGAGCTCCAATGGGAGTCCCCTTTAACTTGTCTACAGAGGCTCTCTAATACACTTCTGAATAAAAGGTGAAACCAGGAATGACAACTTCAAAGGAGAAACTACAAAGAACATTTATCTTTCTCCTTTTACTTTTCTGTCCTCACAATCTCGATATCAAGCTTCTGATGCATTCTAAGGATGACTTTTTTCCTAGGTTAGCTCTCACAAGCATAGCTTTTTAGGAACCATTATTTAAAACTTAAAAAAACTCTCAAAGTGAAAAATCCGTTACTAAACCACTCTTAAACTGGTATTCTAGCATTACTACAATAATAAATGGATCCTGTTGTACAGTGTTTTGTTTCAGCTCTTAGCAATTACTTCTTTTCAAATTTTAGATTATCCCATTATCATTTGCTTTCTGCTTTTTCTGGTGCTAAAGGAGGAGGTCTCATGATAATGCTTCAGCTGGGGTTGGAAATCCTGATGTGCAATGAAGCCTTTGGAAATCAGTTCCTGTCTTTTCTGTGTCCATTCCCCTTGCAAGCTGCCAGTGCTCTGAATAAGATCTGAGGTGCTTGGAGGGACTTGGTCTCCCCTCTTTCGAGAAGATTCGTTTCTTAAGTTGCTACATGGAAATGGTATTTGTGAAATCTGTCTGCAACACCTGTTGGAACACAGTTAATAAGCTAAAAAAAAGTTTTTAATGTCTATCTGCTGTTGATTCACTTTTCCTGAGGTAGGAATTGCTTTCAGCACTATTCTTAAAATATCGTGATGGCAGCAGAAGGAATGGTTGGGGGATTTTATGAATATGCAATGCAGTTCAATGTGAACCCTGTCCAGTGATCATTGTTCATCAAATCATCATCTTTGGATTGAGTTTTTAAAATATATTTTGCTCATGGGAAGAAAATAAAGGTGGACTTCATGTTTTAATTTGATCATTTTAATCGATGGAGTAATCAAGAACAAGATCACTCCAAGTGAATAAGCTCTTGATATTTGACCATGATACTCCTTTATTATGCTCATTCCTTTACCCATGGCACTAATGCTCAGTAGGTTGCATTTGAAAATATCTGTTTATATCTGTAATGATATTCTGGACTTGCCTCTTTGCTTTCTGAGGGCTTTTGGGTACTTGAGATACAATATTCAAAATGTTGCTTTTCCTATTTATACCAGTGATCTGGCTAATAAGCTCTGTGCATTTTGATTTAAGTTTTGTTTTTGTTGTTTTTTAAGCAAGGCAGAAAGGCATGCACAGTTTGAACAGGGGCTCTGTGAACTGAAATCACCATATAAAAGGCTAAACACCAATAATAGAGATATTTGTTACAATGTGAAATACAGGCTAAAAGAAATGGATTAAATGGTGAGAGGGGAGTAGATTGATTTTTCCTGGTGGCATAAAGCTTTTATGTTAAAAAGAAAAGTGTTCTAGGAAAGTAGATACTCCATTACAAAAAAATTAATAGGGCAGAAGAACAGCAGTGTGGATGTTTCAAATCTTTTACATCTTGGGCTCCCATAGAGGGCAATATTGTATAAAAGATAGTTTGGAGCCATGTATCAGGGGTCTGCCAATCCATCTGTGTTGATGTATTTTAAGGAAAACTGCTGTTACAATAAATTTGATGCCGCATTTCCCTTCAGCCTGGCTGTGACTAATACACACAATAATGCTCACCAAGCCACAGAGCAGAACCTCGTTAAAGGTGGAGGAAATTAATTTTGTAGATTATCTAATTGTGGATTGTAAGGGGGGAAAAAACATCGTATTTTGGCTTACAATGTCCTGTTCAGTCATTGAGTCATAGCAAGTGCTCTCCTTTGATAAAGTTGGTTGAACAAACCCCTTAGAAAAAGGACCCAAATCTGTGTTGTCAGTCATGGGAACAGGGTTTGTAGAGAGATGTGTCTGGGGGACAGTGAAATCATCTGCATTTCTGTTTGTATCTGGAATTTCTTTCCTGTGGAATGCATGGGTGAACTTACCATAATGCTTTCACTTACTGTTGTGCTTCTCTGGTTTTGATGTGTTGTCAGCACAAGGCTCTAGACTTCAATCTCTCTCAGTCTCCTGGGTAGCCGGAGCATGGAAAGATCCATCCCCTCTAAAATAACCTCATATACTAAATTTCTCTCCTATATTTATTTACCTGCTTCAAGAGCACTGCTGTAGAGTTGTATCAGAAGAAGCTGTTCAGGTTGTCTGTGCTGGACATGAGTGAGGGTGTGGGGGTCTAAGTTGATCTACAGTGATCGGAGAGAGGAAAGTTCCCCTTCTGGGGGAGTGGGAGCCTCATATGACTACAATCAAAAAGTATTACTGTCCCCAGTGTTTCAGGCAATGGCAATAAAATTAATCTGAAGAAAAAGTATTTACAAATATCTTTTAATTTTACAAATATCTTTTAATAAATATCTTTTAATAGTTCAGCTGGATTGGAAATGACTGATTAAGTGTCAAGAGATAAGTTGTCAGATTTTGCCTGAGATCTGTATTTTTTTAATGTCTATTCTAGTAGTGACACTGATGACAAACCACACTGTCAACACTGTACTCAACCCTGGAGTTCAGTCAGTGAGGCTTAAATCCATGAAAAAAGGCTTAAATCAGTGGTACAACTTGTTTCACTGATTGTTTACCAACAGGAGTGGTCCAGGGAGACTCACAGTTTTTCACTGCTGTCATCTTGGAAATCTTCATGGGGCAGGAAAGAAAAGCAACCAACAGGAACAGAAACAGAAGTAGTTGTTCTGCCCATTGCATGTGTTGCACTGCCCCTGTAGGGATGGGAAGCCTCTTTCCATCTGCCAAAGGATGGTAGCAGAGCAAAGGAGGGGACAGCAAGTGTGTTTTGGGTGTCTGTGGTATTATCTCGCTGGGGATGGCCAGGAGGTGCAGGCTGGATCCAGAATGTTGTGTGAGAGGTGACTGCAAAAAGGTGGAGCTCATTGGGAGTGGTGTGTCCTTTCTTGATTTTCCTAGAGCAACTCTAAAGTCAGAGTGTACTTTTCTTTTATTATGAGAGAAGCCAAGATTAATCCTGTTCCCGATAACTGGCTTGCAGACAACCCAGAAATACAATGAGGAGTGAAAAAAACCCAAACCTTTGTCTGGAATCTGAATATGGGATATTAAATATTTTGGCACTTAAACTTAGACTTCCCTCCCAGGCCTTGTGCCTGAAGCCTGGTCCTCACCTGGGGGTCCAGATGCAGCTCTGGAGGCTCTGCTGTTGCTGCTGTGGAAGTCTGTGCTTGCAGCCAGTACCACCTCTCTGGAGCCACATGCCTCATTTTCTGCTCTCCACTGCTTCAGGAATCTGGGAAGGGTGGGAAAGCAGGTTGTGGCTGTCTATTCCAGTCAGGCTCCAAAAATAGGCAGATTGAATGAAAGAGGAGCATTATAGGAAATGTGCAGTTAATGTAAGAGTCTATGGTCTGTAAAGGACAATTTTCAGTTCTTAACTAATATGGTAATTGGCAGAGTGTGTTTTTCTGCACTTCTGTGGAGTTGGCATCTCATAAATTTGCACATTCAGTAGTCAAATAAAAGTGAGGTAATGATACTTTGCATTTGTATCCATCAATTTATGTTATGCTTATTTAACAAAGTATGGCAGTGGCGTACAAGCATTTCTTGGATATTTATATGTTCTCAATAGATGCATTGTTTAACATTAGTTAAATAATTAAACATTTCCAGCCTCTATAAACACAGAAGGGAAAATAAATATTTCTGTAAAACCATCTGTATTGATAAATAGAAGAATACATACATTAGATCTGAAAGCACAAGTAAAAATGAACTCTGACACATTTGAGGCTTGCTAAAATGACATGTTTTTCTGGTCACACAGACTACTTAGAGGGAGGATGAGAGAGAAGGGAGCTTAATATTTGCTTTGCAAGTATAATTTCTGTTCTATTTAGGGGCTAAATTCAGGCCTGACACTTCAAATGTTGTCACTAACAGAACTGCATCCAACTGCACTGGATTCAGACATGGTGTTGACAGACATACACATTACCAAGGAGCAACTGGAAGCTCTAGCATTTAGTCACAGGAGAGAAAAAGAATAAAAAACTTCCTAATGTATGGAAAATCTCCACTTCCCTTCTCCTTATTTATTTACTAAATGTGCTAAATGAGTCCAGAATCAAAAAGCCTATTTTTTTCTGTCTGTTATTCTGCTTTAACGAACTGTAGTCAACTTTTCCCTTCCTACTTTAGGCTGGGCTGTAGTCTCTATCTGATCCTCTTTCCTTTCTCTCTCTTCCAAGAGTAGTCTGGGAAATGTAATGATCAAAGAGAAATGAGGATATAAGCATATGACATTGTTCCTTCTTTTCTGATAGAAAGCAGATTTTGGCAAGTTCCAGCTAGTCAAAGCATACGTGACTCCAAGACTTAATTTGCAAAATAAATAAATATTATGATAGGCAACTCCAGCTTTAAATATAGAAGAACTGCTGGCTCTAACACACTTGTCAAAAAGCATGAGCACCTCACATTTTTAATAACATGTCATTCAAGAATCAATAGTTCTTCAACACAGCTGTTCTTTGGATTGTTACTTTACAGCTATTAAGTCATCAGTAGTGACGTGGCAATACAAAACGTATGGGGAAAATGAAGGTGTGTCAATATCTCGGACTGAAAAAAGATGAGTCATAAATAAGAGCACTAATTATGGCAATGGATGTACCTTCAATCAGATCCTGAATGAGGTGTGGGGTGAGGATATTGGCATGTTCTTCAGAGCTCTGCTCTGCATGACTGCAGCCAGTTTGCATAACCCTTGGGGTTTGGATAATCCTGCTGTAACCTGGATGTAAGAACTTTAGGTTCCTTGTAAAGCTCCGTAATTTCCGAGGCTTTGCCCAGGCTGGTGTGAAGAATTCTAACACTCCTTCTAGAACAGCTGAAATGCTGCCAACATGGTTATATTGGAAGAGGGGAACTTAAAAGTTTGGGTCAGAAATGGAGAACTCCATAGTTAAGTGCACCCTGGAAGTTTAGTCATGCAAAAGATGAACTGAAGGTATAAATTTGGAGGTTTTATTTCCAAATGGTGGTAGATTGTTGCTTTGGGGTGGGATGTGGGGGAAAAAATCTCCTCAAGAACTTCTCATTCCAACTTGCTTTTCATGGAAAACTGGGTATGGAAAAAGTGGAGAGGAAGGGTAATATTTGCATTTACAGTAGAAGAATAGGGAGTGGTTCTCATGGTGCACAAGTCTGGCCCTGCTGGTACAGGGGACAGGAGTGTGTGGTGGCCCTGGGGAGGGGGGCCCTGAGCACCCTTGTCCCCAGCTGGGTGGGAAATGGCAGGGGTTCAAGTGCAGCAAGCTGTTAGCTCTTGAGCCTCTCATCCAAAACATAAGTGTTGGCTGGAAGCCTTCCAGGTCACAGATAAGTGAAGCCATCACTCTGACACTCAGCACCCTGCACAGTCATTTCCTGCCTTTTCGTCCTAATCTTTGCCTTACAGAGGCACCACAATACGTGTGACAGAGATCCAGATTCCCACGTTTACAAGGAGCACACAAAAGTGCAGAATCTGCAATGGTGGATTTGGAACAATTTTTTTTTAATTATATGTTTAGAGGTCCTAGGGGATGTCATGAACTGCAGTGTGGGGATAGTGAGATTCTAGTTGGGTAGAGGTCATTTTGTGTCAAGATGGATAAATCCAAGTCTGAGGTTGTACCTGGTGTGATCTGCCTTCTATGATTCTAAGATGTTCTGTCTGTTGCAGTTAATATACCAACAGGAACAATTATCCTAGTTAAAAACATAATGGAGAAGGCAAAAGGATTTGAGATTAACTAAATGACTCCAAAAAAAAAAAAAAGTCTTCATTGATTATTATCCACTGCCTCTCTTGTTATGTGGCTGCACAGGTATACAGAGATTTTACTAGCAGGAGATGCTATTCAAGTCAGCATATCACATCCACTTTTCCAGACATCAAGGTCTCTTAAAAACAATGATGCCAATCCAAGATGAATCAGAGCCTTAAACTCAGTTCAGGTAAACAGGAAAAGTCAACATGGTGCCAAAACACTGAACTCAGGGTCCCTCAGCTGTTCTGATAAGGTGCACTTTATTGTGCAGACAGGGCATATGGCCTTAAAACTGATTTTAAAAAATCACAGTGGTATTGTCTGGACTTATTTGATTTTCCTGAGTCAGCAGGGAAAAGCAGGTTTATTTTTGTACCCATTGTAGGAACTAATTCTGTTTCTTACCCAGAAAAACACCTTCCATTTCCAGGAAATTCTAATTTAATTTTAAAACTAAATTAATTCCTCACAATTTTTGTCTATGCCCCAAAAATATTCACAGGAACAGGTTGACTTAATTGTAGTTCAGTAAGGCCACACAGCCTCTCTTCTCTCAAAGTCGGCTGAAATAGAAACAGGTGTTTCAAACCCAGCAAGGAGATATGAATATGAAAGCTCTGCTATTAGAAAGCAAAAAGCTCATTTTCTCAGTGTTTAAACTTACTTTCTTGTGGTTGCTATGGTACCATCTCTGCACCTACTTTATGGAGCTTTGAACTATAGCGAAAAAAGGCTTTTTGAAAAAAAAAAAAAGGGCTTGGTCTAAACTGGAAACCAATGTGAGACTATCCTGTGAAGTTTTTATAGTGCATAAAACTTGATACTTAGCAACATTTGGATTGGTCAGTCAGGAGAATCAGGAAGCCTTTTCCTCAGATGATACTGCACCTTTTTTGGGTTTTTTTCCCAGCTCTTTTTGCATATAATATCTTTTACTGAGCTTATGCCACCAGTGTTCATGTTATTTGTTTCAGGACATAAGCAAGTTGCATCTCCTGATAACAGTAATAGCTGTTATACTCTTTAATATACATGCAAACAGATCAAACCCTCAGTAAAAGCAATATTTGCATAATAGGAAAAACTAGCCTGCATTCAGATGATGTATCACATGAGCACTAGGCAAGTACTCTGGTATTCAGAAAGCTAATACTAAGCAAATGATCTAAAGATGTTCAAAAGCTTTAATAAGAATATTGGTGAGATAAAAAATATGGGCAGGAAAGCACCCTTTGGAAGACCTAAGTGTAGAAAATATGAAGTATTATTATGCAGTGCCTAATGGCAAAGAGATGGACAGGATGACCTCATATGACTTATTTCATCTGCAGAGTGATTGTTTCTATGAAGTGGAAATAAATAAAATTGCATACTGATAGATCCATCTGACTGCTCTCAAAGCACCTTAAAAGAATCATTCCTCACAGAGGAATATTAGTCATGCTGAACTTCTTCTCTCTTTCCTTCTGCTTTTACACACCTCTGTGCCATACACACATGCTTGCACTTGGGATTGATAATTCCTCTTTGTGGCTTGGAAAGTCTCCCATATGATTACTCAGTTTGGCTATTTATCATGTGGCTGTCACTTCCATGCCTCCCTACTGAAGGGATGTGCTTGCCTATAAATATCTTAACTATGGTCACAATAAAGATGGTAAGGAGTTCTTGAGTATTTAAAAGGTGTAATGGACTGAAACTAGAAAATTCTTCTTATGCATTGGGAGAAAAAGGCATTTTTAGTGAAAGGTCAGTCTTACAATGGAATAATTTGGCTGAAGAAAGCTCACCCTTGCTGTAGAGGTGATGATGTGAATATCAGATGTGGTATGTGAGAAAATAGGAAGGTATAGGAGAATAAAGCTGTGGTCAATACATTGTAGAAAATGCTGATGCCCTGAGGAGCAGCCAGAGAGGAGAGCTCAGTCTTCCTTCTCCATACTGTGCTGTTTAAGATTCTGCTCCTGTGGCACCAGCAGCTGTTAATGGTGAGGGGAAGGGAGGCAGAACAAGATGATCTAGGAGGCCCCATCCAGCTTTAACACCCATGGGATTCATTCGGCTCCCTCTTGGCACAGGAGTGAACTCGCCCCACTCTGATTTATGTAGCCGAAGTTCATGTTTTAATACTCTTGCATGGAGAGGGAAAAAATATTACAGCCTGACAGGAACTTTAAAAAGTTACTTGCCATGTGAAGAAGTGCATTCTTGCTGTTGTCACCAGGGATTGCTTATTTTCTGCCCACTGGTCACAAGTGCATTAAATGCTCAGTAATGGCAACACCAGTAATAAATAATTATTGTAAGCTGCAAATATATGCTGGGCAAAGACTTTTAGCCATCATAAAGATTACTTTCTGTCCTGTCAGATTTCTGTACCGTGGAATTATGAGGATTTATTTTACTGAAAAGAAAAAGCTGTCTGCTGATAAGATCACATATCAAAAATATGCAAAAATGTTCTCTTGATATTTGGCAAAGGCAGGGACTGCATCCTTCTGCATCCTAATTTGGAGACCCAAAAAGTGTACTGGTGCTAATACTAAGTCTCTCACCAGCCTATGTCTGACCACACAGGGCCACCATCTACTTCCATTCAAAAAGTACAAGGACAGGGTAACTTTTATGTGAGACCAGAACATACTTAGAACTGAGATTGGTGTGCAGTTTGAGGGGACTTGCTCATCTCTGGGAATACAACCTCTACAACCTCTTTTACTCTTGTTAAGCACAGTTAGCCAAATGCAGAAGAGGGTGAGAGGTAGAAAAGGATGTCTGCCTTTCCTTGAACAGCTTTGTGGAGCATACTCCCTTCCCAAGGTGTTAACAGAAACCTTTTTCCTGGAGGATAAGAAGCACCTGTTCTAACTCAGATTTCAGCAATATAAATGGAGTGGACCATTTCCTTGCTCTCTTGTGTTTTTAAGACTGCTATATCTGGGGAAAGCAGAGGCTTGGTTACCAGGTGAGTCGTATCATCAGGTGTTCCAAGTGATCATAGCTTTAAGTGCACTTTCTGAAAAAGAGGGGCTTGCTCTGAGAGTTACCATCTCCCTGTGCTTTCCTGGCTTTCCCCTAGGATGGTAAACAGCAATTATTTGCCCAGTGCAGACAGATGCATCCAAGATGTTCAATTTCCAGCAACTGCAAGGCAGCAGGTGGGGATAAATGGGGTTTTTACCCTGTTTATTTCTTGATTTCAGTCTTTATTTTTTCCCAGGATAACTCTTTTTTTGTGTGCTTTGTTTTCCTCAGTGATACACAGTGTTTTGGAAGCTTTATCTGCACAAAACAGACCAGACTCTGATCTACTTTGCAACTTCAATATGCTTCTCTTTTAAAACTTATATAGTCAAGAATGCATACCATGTAGAATTAGTGAGATCCTGGCATAGTGACCTTTATATCTTATCTCTTCATCTGCCCCTCTCTAGGCCTTAAACTCTCTACTGTCAAGTTACTTTTCTACACATTCTTTTCAAGTTTATTCTTCCCCAGCATCCCATAGAAAAGCCCAGGAAAATACCCTTTGGTCTTCATTTCTTCCATCACTGACTAAACATTCCGTACTTGAGACTCCTTTTTATTTTTGCCCTTTTCCCCTGTTTTTGACCTCAGGTTGTAGGGCTGCTGTATTTCAGGTGACCTGATTGCTTTATGAACTTTCAGTCCTCATCTTCCAACCTCCCTTCCCCTCTTCCAAAGCCCTTCATATTGACGAATTCAGACAGCTGATCTCATGACACCCTTTGTATATAATTTACCTTGGGGTTTCTCTGGAAGCAAAACTACTGCTTGTTTGGTGCTCTTGATGAAAACACCTTCCTGCCTAGAGCGATGTGCAGGCAATTAATTAGCAGCACTCTTGCTGCCACGGGGGAAGGATGCTGCTGTGCTGAGGAGGCCACATTCCAGGGAAGCTCCCTTTCCACAGCAGCCAGGCTTCTCTCGTTTGGAGACGCTGGCGTTTAAGATTTGGGAAATTGAAGAACTAGTTGCGAGAAATGGTGAAATAATGGAATACAAATGAGGGATGAATAAAGCAGATGCTGTGTCTGCGTTGCGAGAGGAAGCATAAACAGAGACACTGTCAGCCTTTTCAGTGAGACACGCATTCAGAGGTACGGCAGATTCAGTAAATTGCTTTTGTAATCTGTAATTTTACAAGGTTTTTGTCTCGTTTTCTGAACTGGTAAAACGGAATATCAACACTCCCATTTCACTGCTTCTCCTATGAATTTGTTTTGAGACCATCAGCTTTTCTCTGCCAGTTGACTATTGTTAGGTACTTGACTAGAGTTATCAACACACAATCTGTGTGACAAAACAGCCATGCCACCAGCTAAAACACGACTAGAGTCAGCTCCGTTAAGTGGCAGCTGCCACTCCAATCCCATGGAGAACAGAGCCTGAGGACTGCCACGCTCCCTCCACAGAGCAGCAGAATTCCCCCTTGGAAGTACCATCATCATTTGGTGTTTGTCAGAGAAGGGTCTGAGCTTAAACATGGACTGGATCCAAGTTTTGCAGCTACTCCTCTCTTAAATCTGAGATTGAAGATCCAAAACCCAAGGGAGACGGGAATGCAAAGACGTGCTGGCTGTTCCCACTGCCATCATTTTTCCCAGAAATGCAGAGTGGCCTAGGAAAACCCCAGTGCTCTCTTATTTGCGTAGGGACCGAGCAATGCTCTTCCTCTTGTCCTCTGCTGAGGGGCTGCTCTTCCCTGGGCTGAGAAGCCTGGATCAGATGCCAACACACAGCCCACTCCTTCAGGCTGTGTGCAGGTCAGGAAACTTGCCAAAATGTCCACATGGGAGTTGAAGGGAGCAGATGTGACAGCTTATACGGACGTGTTTCTTAACTATAGTCACTCTAAGTAGGTGTAAGTTGCCTACATTTTAAGAACAACCTTCTTGTTTTCATTGACGTGCCAGTGTATTTCTGGCAGTTCTCTTAAACACAGTTTTGCATAAAAGACAAAAAGGGCCTTCAAGGGAACTTGTGCATCAAATGGACTCTTAAATTCCATTTGGCCTTTGTCATTCCTTTTGTTCTGTGCCGCTGTGTGTGTCCTGATAGCAGTGGCAAAATTAATTAGGCTGCATCCTCCTAAACAGAGCTAAAGCCTGATTTAATTGTCTTATACATTGTCACCCCCTTTAAATTTATACCATGTTCCTCTGGGCCAGGATCTTGTTTGCAAGATTTGATTTGAATCTGAAATGAACTTATGGTTCTTACAGGTTTTTGTTCCACTGCTGACTCCTCAAAACTCTTCTCTTGTCAGCCTGCCTTCAGCAGTAACACGCATGACAAAGTTTTGATTTTTTTTTTTCTTCTTAGGCCCTACTTCATTTATTCCACATTGCATGAAAAAAGGCCAGTCCAAGCCCATAGAGTTAGGAAAATCCTTTTGAATCTCTCATGGTCTTGTTCCTGTTTTTCTTTGTAATATCTTCCAGTCGATTCAAACCAAAATCGTCAAATGAAGTAAAAATCTTGTCTTCATTATAATGATCTCAGCAAGGAACAGAAAACAAAGAATGAAAAATCTCCAGCACTGTGGGAGCATCCTGTACAACCTGAAGCCCAAGCATCCATGCTTTCATAAAAATACAGAAAGAATGTGAAGTGCTAATGATACATTGGACAGAGAAAACAGATGCCAGCAGGAGAATTTTTTACCTGCATTATTCTAGCAGAGCTTTTGAAAATAATTATGCCTTCTTTTTACTATTTCAATAGATCCTCACGCCTACTGTATTACAACTGTGCAATTCCAAGTACGAAATCACTAATTAAAATGTATTCACAGCAAGGTTATTTATTGGAATGAAATACTTTGGGTGGGCACAGAACACTCTTGAGACTGAATTAGCCTTTCACCTATCAATAAAGCACAGTGGAGGGAAAGGAAAGAAAGAAAACTGAAGGATCCTGATGCCAAATTATTCTGTTTTACTTGCATATTTGAAGAGTTGAATTGTGGTTGATTGCCATACAGCAAAAAGATTCAATGATATTTTGCTTTTCCACTAGCAAACCCAAGTCCTGCTGGTACTGGAAGCCTCAAAATGGAGGAAAAGTTGATGGGGGAAAAAGGTAGAAACAGTGTTGAAAGCTGTTAAGCAGAGAAGCTGCTGCTGTTCCAGATGTACAGTTGCAAGTAACTGTCATCTTGGAGATGAATGTGGTTTTTGGAGCTGTGGGATATGATTTCCTGTGCCAGCCCTGGTGTATATGACCCTTGGACTTTTCCTTTTATTGTAGAAACCTGCCATCGAAATTGATGGAGGGCATTTTATGTCCCACACTCTCCATCACTGAGTTCTTGTGTATTTGAATCAACCGTGTAAGTTCATCTTATGGGATTAGGAGCATCAGTTAAACCAGACCCTTTAAAGCAGCAGTTGCAGAACAGTTACAGCAGTTAAATTTGGCATTTGAGGCTCCAGTTTTAATAAGAACTTGCGTACAATCAAGAAACAGCCTACATTGTGGGTGCTAAACTTGGCAAACCTTTATCTTTGGTGTTCTCCCTGAGAAACCTGAAGTTTTAAGGTAGCTGTGGGTTTGGCTCCTCAACTTAAAGCATATCCCAAGTAGCTGGTTTTTAAGAAATGGACACTCAGCACTTTGCAAAGGCCTTTAAAACTTCTGGGACTCAAAATCATCAGACAGTCTCAACTCTTGTAAAATGAGTGTGAAAGCACCAGTGCAGTGGGGAAAATGCTGAGTGTCAGTAAAGAGGGGTTGTATTTCATTACCAAGGTCTCTTCTCTTTGCTTTGACATTCCTTAGGAAGCTTATTCCTGGACTTACCTGCAACAGTACACGGTGAGGTCTGTTACTCTGCTCAGCCTATAGGTGTCCTTGCCCTAAAGGGAATTTGCTCATCAATTTTTTTCCAGGTGAAAATGGGGCTAAAGTAAAACTGCTTCTCTGTAGGAGGGCCTCGAGCTTTCATTCCAGATGAGGGCACAGCTCCAGCTCAGTCAATGTGACTTTGGCTGCACCAGTATTTTGATACAACTTTAAGCACAGAGAACCCCTGAGGTGGAAGGGTTTCCTAGCAATTAGGTAGATGTTAACTGGATAAACATTATCTTGATCATACTCATCTCTCTGATGCATGATCCACTAACTACTGGCCTTGCATTTCATCTCATTATAGCTAATAAATTCGTGATGGTCACTATGAAAGTGTTATGGAGACTACAAAGGCATTTCAAGTAATGGTGTTTTTACAGTGCTTGTTATTGGCTCTGTTGAGCATGAACAAGAGGTCATTCTACATTGTATGTAGTTGTTTGCTTCTGGGTGTTTTTCCAGGTCCTTACATTTTAAAAAAAGGCTGATTTCCACCTCCAAATCTCATGTGAAACAAAGACTGAGGTGGTAATCCCCTGGGTTACGTGGGTGTCCAAAATAGGGCACGCTTTTGAACAGGCTAAGGAAAGACTTGGAATCAAATGGGGTTGTTCTTTCTTCCTTGAGAAACGAATACCACGTGTCTTCATCATGTTTTATATTAACCAAATATTAACAGCCACATGTCTCAACCCATGTTAGCAAATTATCATACCTGAATACAAATACCTGTGTACTTGACTAAAACTTGAGAGCAAGTGTTCTTGGAGATAATGGAGAGGCTACTTTTCTCCCATCAGGATTTCTCACCAGGAGCTGTGTTGATTGCACTAGTTAGGATGTTTTGGGTACCTACACTAATTTTTTTTTTCTGCACTGGGGATTTTGGTTATTCACCTTACCAAAGGTAAGTGTCCTACAACTGTTCAGCCTCCTCAGTGGAGCTGTGCTGCTGCCCAGTTATTGAACATCACCTCAAGTGACACCTGGAAAGCTGCTCCTGGAGGATTTGTGTCTCCACTTAGGGCTGCACATATCCATTTAGCAGGGAAACAGGCATTTCCAGAGATATTTCAATACCCTATTATTCTGCAAAACCAGATAAAGCAGCACTTTTATGGGTGAAGCTCAGAAGGGTGGCTTAATTATTTTGGTAGATGCTTACATAAAAATCTTCTAAACTTCAAGCCATATATGTAATATTCCATCACGTGGCAGTAATATTGGTGAAGTGCTGACAGAAAAGGCTGTAGGTATACGTCTGGGAATGTAATTTTCAGTTTATTTACTGGCACAGAGCAAGCTATCTTGGGTTTTTTCTCCTTTCCTTATTCTCTCTCCTAGTTTTGTTTCTTTTTCATGAGTATTAATTTTCTCCCTGGTGCTTGAACACTTTTTCTGTGTCCACCCTTCTACTGCTCTTGCTGTGAATATGTTCTTAATTAGTGTACTTAAATGTGGGTTTATAATTTTGCCATAGCAAGTGGAGAGGACTGAGTTAAAATAGCACTAAAAGGACATAATTGTATTCAAAGGAAACAAAAGAAAAAGTGAAACTTGAAATGTTTTCTTTTTTCCGTTAGGTTTTACCATTGATTTCTGCATTAGCTCATTCACAGTGATCCTGAGTTTAAAGTTAGATTATGTTGCCCATTATAAGTAGGGAGATTCAGCCCTCAGTTCAGCAAAACAAATCTACCTCAGTGTTTAAAGCTAAGCATGTGCTTAATTTGGCCTCTTGGCTTGAATTTTAATAGGTTTGTAGAGTTTGATGAGAACAGTTTACACCTTCATTTCAACCCTGTCACGGCTTTGCCCGACCTGAATCAAAGAGTTGGGATGGTGCCTCCTCTTAGCAAAAACTAAAAGAAATCAGCAAACAAACTACATGCAGCAATATTTTCTTTTTGGAGATGGTTTGGGAGTCTTTATGTAGCATGGTTAATGATTGTGGCTGTATCAGACAAATGAGGACTTGGTTCAGGTTGAAGAATAAATGTCTTCTGCAGTGAATTAGACTAAAAACTAGCGATGGCCTATTTGAAAGGCAAAAAAATAGGCCTCAAATGACTGTATTGGGGTGTGTGCTATGGATTTGCTTCCTAAAGCCCAAAGAGCAGGGTCTGAACAAAAATACACTCCTCAAAAGATGAAATCTGATCCCACTGTGTTCTTTAATAAAGGACACAAAGCCAAGGCAAGAACTATGGCTAAAATATGGAGCTCGCAAAACTCAAATGCAAACACGCTTCTAAGACTCCAAGTAATTTATGGTTTTTTTATTTGCTTTGCAGAATGATAAAGTGACTTCCCCATTGCTTAATGCCTCTGAATCTGACTGTTTTTGCTGAGCTGCACCTCACTGAAACTATTGATCTCGGTGCCAAACAAACACGTTATACAGGGGTTAATACAATTTTGTTGTAACGGTTCCTGTTGCTTGCAGATCCACAGACAGGACTACTCTTCAAGTGATAAGATGGATGTTTTTCACAGTGATTACATGAGACTGCTTCAGTGCCACCCTGTTTCAGCTGAACCCATGACTATTTGCCTGAAGAGAAGAAAGGACCCTGCCCAAAATGCTGCTTGAATCAGCATTGTGGTGTTTTGTGTTCTGGCTGTAATAATGAAAGATGAGAAAAATACAACCTGCCAGATCTCCTGAGTAAAATTAGAAACAAGAGTAATTCTGAGGCATGTGAATAACTTAGAGAGAAAAAAAAGAAGTGTGGTTATTGACTTCAGTTTTATGTAGAAGGGAAAGAAGGTGGCACCCAGCTATATGTGGTTCAGTTTCCTCCTCACCAGCGAAAAGGTAGTTCTGAAACTTAATGGATGAAGCATTTTTTTGTGAGGTTGCTGTCCAGCTGTCTAGATTTCTGTAGAAATGGAATTCCTATTTTTTCTGGTGCAGGCCTGAATTTTGGTGTACTTTTGTGCACAGACCCCGGGGCTATGTCTGAACTGTGTTTGGTGTCTGTCTATTAGAACTGGCTGTACCCAATAACAATCAGAGGTATATGAGGGGCAGAGATAAAGCAGGAACCAGTGCCTCTTCTGTGGTGTCCCCTGCTCATAAAATGAGTTTATTTTTCCCTGGAATAAGGCAGTAAACCAGAAGAGAGACTGCACAGACTTGAGGGAATT
The DNA here is from genome assembly GCA_013399895.1 of Serilophus lunatus. Classification (NCBI taxonomy): domain Eukaryota; kingdom Metazoa; phylum Chordata; class Aves; order Passeriformes; family Eurylaimidae; genus Serilophus; species Serilophus lunatus. The sequence continues at coordinate 205,027 of VXBA01001039.1, read as the reverse complement.
TAACCCTCAGCTGGAGTATTAGTCCTAAGCTCTCCAGTCAATACAACAGAAAAAATCCCAGAAGTCCCTTTTGAAATTCACTTATCCATTTCTAAACTTCACAGTGCATGGAAAACAGTGCAAAAGGCTGCAGTGAAACTAAAAACAGGGGGAAATAAACACAGCTTAAAGTGATAGCAAAAAAGCATTGTGTACCAGATTCTGGTTTGGATTATGGGAATCTGCTCCAACACTACAAAAAAGCAGAAAGGTAGAACCAAAAGAGGAAAAGTGCCTGTGGTTTACTGGCTGTTCTGGCTAAATATAAACTAGAGTTAATTTTTAATTTGATATTTGGAACAGAAATATTCTGAGCATTTCACTAAGTCAACCATACAGAAATCCAGGTGGTAGCTGGATTTCAATATGGATGTGATGAAAGATGTAAATTTAGATGTCCAGAGTAGGCTGGAATGTGATTTCTCCCATAAAAGAACATATTTCATGTGGGTGCTGACAGAAACACTAATACAATTGGTGCTGCCAATTTACCACCCAACAAAAGCAGGGAAAACACAAGGAAACAAGCCTGTTGTTTTGACTCAGATGAGAGGATGAATCTTATTACCCAGATACTAAGCCTGAGAGGCAAAAAATAACAGATGTGTCTTACTGTCTAGGTCTAAAGCTGTTATTTAAACAATATACCCTTCCACACAGGATGTTTGGGAGAGAAATGTTTGGTTATTTGGTGTCTGGCATAGAAACAGGCACACTGTGGAAAGCTTCCCTCTGTCTAGCTGCGAGTGTTGAGTTGCTTACAATTTAGAAGCCCAGGCGACCCTAGTCTCAAAAATCATAATCAAGGCAAATAATAACAGTTATGCAGAGCTGGAAAGAATTATCATGTAGTATTTTTCATAAAGATTAGTCTATGTTCTTATCTAACGGATTCTGTAACTTATGGATCTGCAGCATTTGAAGCTATTGACTCAAACCTTCCCACTGGCACAGAAAAAATCTTTGACTGGCTGATATGGACCATTTAAACTCAAAAGCCTGGTCCTTTTGAGCTTTGTGGAGCAGCCTGTCTCATTAAGAGACAGGGCAACACAATACAGTTCTCTGGTGGTTTTCTCTGCAGTCATAGAAATGAATCACAACCACCAAAACAGGATCAGGGCATCGACTTCAAAAGTTGAATGCAAGCCACAAGTGAGAAATAATATATCAAATTCTGTAGTTCATGGATTCTTTATAAGAGCAAATTTAAAGACAAAAGGAGAACTAGGGTAAAGGCAGATCTAGTGCAAATCTGTGGACTTGAACTTTTGAGAAGGTCTTGCTGATGGTGCTTTGTGCAGGTAATGGAGGGCAAATCTGATTTCAGGTGACAACAGTTGCAGTGTTTAGAGGAGGTCAGATATTCCCCTCCTCCCCTCATAATTTTATTTCTCAGTTGTTGACAAGGAAGACAAAACACATCTGATTGTGAACACCCATGTGCTTGTAGGTCCTGAAGAGTACTAAAACAACTCCACACCTTCCAAAATCTTTAACTAATAAATAGTGAATTTTAAGGTAGCCTCAGAGCCCCATCCAACCTGGCCTTGAATGTTTCCAGAGTTGGGGAACCTACCACCTGTTAGGCAGCCACTTAGTCAGATGGGACAAGGGGAAAACTAAACTTTTTGTTTGTTCTAATATTCAGTAGATCCCAACTGCTCTACATAGAATCTGTAGATATTTTACTGGGAACTTTTGTCTGTGATTTGGCTGATATGCGGCTGTTCTATGCATTTTTTGTCAGGAAAACACCCAACCTTCAGCTTGTTGATTTTCTGCAGTCAGCTTGTTGATTTTCTGCAGACAGTTGTTTTCAGGAGCACCTCAGATGTAGTTTGATTATCTGTGGTAAGTGTATAGACTTAGGAGAAGTTTGAATGAAATGCAGTTTTTTGTTGTCTTTGGCATCAAAATAGGGAGGTTATTTGCTGGATAAATCTGTGAGGTTGTGCAATGCTCAAAATAAATTCTCCCTACAGGATTAAATATAAATTTTAATTGTTATGTGGCTGATATAATATCCTAATCAACATCTTATCTTGGGTTATTATAAACACACAGCTTTAACCTTCACTGATTTCAAGGACTCTGTCATTATCCATTTTCCAGGGTGAGGTCTCTAATTACTGAGCATTCTGTTGCTTAATTTTGTGTGATAAGCCTGAAACTAATAGATAAATGGTCTCACATCATTCTGAGGTCAAAATAATTTACAGAGAAAATACATTTGAAAGAAAGACCTACAGATATTACCTAGGAACATACATTTCACATAGCAAAACATCATGTGAGCAATGCTTGCCTACTGTTAGGCCACCAAGAAGTTTCTTCTCTCTGCTTTTTTAGCACTGTGCTAAAAGGCTTTTTGTGGCAGTTGTAAAATACTTTTTTTTAATTTACCCTCTGCCCAGGAGCAGCTATGTTTGAGACAGCTGGTCAGCCTCATCTTAAAGAGTCTTGGAGGCTATTTGTGTCATTGCTTTTCATTTTAACCATGCACCAATAGGAGTAAATGGCAGAGCTGGGGATGCCACATTAAATATACATTCCTGTTCTGGCTTGATATTTCTGCAAGAGAGTCAGACCTTACAAAGCTGCACTTGCACCTGACCCACTCCTCAAGCACCTTGTAATCAAGAGACTGTCATTGATCTGTGTCCCACATACTGTGTGACATTGCAGAATGCAGAAGCTCCAGCACCAGGGCTTAGCAAGGCTCGAAAGGACGTTTATTTCATGTTAGAGAATATGAAACTAATAATTTTGACCTATGTATTATGAACTGTGGTGTATGAAGTTAACATAAAAACATTGTAGTCTTACAGGAAAATGCTCTGACAATGCATGAGGCTGAGTAATCTCTTTGTGTTGGAGAAAACACCTCCTTAAAGGGACTCTGGTTTTCTGAGTCTTAACTGTATCTTTATGAAGATGGTTTCATAGTATTTTGCAATGGAATTGTGCAGGTACCTTGTAACTAGTGGAAATGCAGCAAGGAGCCTCTTCTAGCATCTATAGAATAATCTCTAATTCCAGAAACAGCAGTTTAGTGTTTAGGAACTCCTAAAAGATATACCAACACCTTTCCTGCTGATAAAGTTGCACCAGCTGGAAAAAGTCCATAGATGTGGCAGGTTGTATAGATATCATTGAACTGTCTAGAGGAATCAAAACCACTTTGAATTCCTTTAGTAAGGATGATAATGCACCCTTTCTGAAAAGAAAAATCCTTTGATAACCAATATTTTTATCTTTTCCCTCTTGTTGCATCACAGAAGAGGGAACAGAAACTGAAGGCACAGTTCTTAAATGCCACGAAGAGTTTTGCTTCTGTTCTTTCCGAGCTATCAAGTATTTCTTGGATTTTCTATTAATGGTGTAGGACACAGACTTTGTGATCAAGATCAGATGTTTTGCTTCAAAGAGAGAGGGGGCTGTTATTTCCTGACAGCTAGCAGAGTTACTGCTGCAGCTTGAGGGGGTGAAAGAGAGACAGACATTCATTCCTGTGTCTGTCCCATGACATTTCAGGTATCTATATAGGGTCCTGCTGTTCCTTACAGAAAAAACCCCCGAATCCTAAATGCCTGAAAATGTCTTGTGGATTAATTATGTAATGCTCAGTGTGTTGATAATAGGCTCCCACTGATGTCTAACCTGTGCTGACAAAGAACAGGAGTGCTAGCAATGGAGAGATGTGTGTGAGCTGTTGCTTTAACTCTGGGGAGGTGATGGCTGAATGTTTGTTGGGGTTTTTTTTTTGTCACTGAAAGTCACACAGGTGATTCCTGCTGAGCCTGATATAGGGGTGTGGAAAGCCAGCAGCTGCTCACTGCACTAGACTCGGGCAGGTTTTTACAGGCTGCACTCTTGAAGTGAAAGTTGCAGAAACGTAGAGCCCTGGAGCAGCCACAGGCAAGACTCTTTCCTTTACCAAGGGAAGAGAGAGTGGAGGGTGTGTGTGTGTGCATCAGCAGAATCTCGAGCATGACTTGGGTTTGCTATTAATCATTCATCTTTGCATAGAATCCTAAGGAGGAGTTGGGCTCCAGAGTGCCTTGTGGTTGGGTAGAGGGCCCTTGCATTAGCATTCAGAGCCCATGCAGGTTGTCTAGGCTTTGCAGACAGCGCAAGGTTACAGCGCTCAGGGATGTGAGCATGAGCCAAGTGCTGCAGTAATGGGGTGTTTGGCCAACTTGGGAAGGAATTCAGCACAGCCAGCACACCAAAGAAGGTCCCTGAAATCAGCCTGGCCAGTGCACGGTTGTTGGGAGCTGCCTGAAGTACAGGAGATGGTTGGTTCTGTCATGTCAAGCTACTCCTCGAGACAAGTGTTACCCCTTCCATTGGTGAGCCTGGAGGTCATCTCCAGAGGGATGGGATGATCTCACTCAGTGCTTTTGTAAAGCATAGCTGCCAAAGGAGGAGGAAGACACACAGGACTCTCCTTCTCTTACTCACCTCTTTAGAGTATCTCAATCAGTGTATCACTCAGACACAGAAACCATAGAACTGTTTCAATTTTCTGCTTTAGGTTTTTAAAACCCTCACTGTTCCCCCTGCTCTAGGGGTGAGCATCAGTGTTGAAAAAATTACCAAACACCTCCCGAAATAAAGTTTTATTTCAAAATTATCATCCAAATAACTGGGCCAGAGGGACACTAGGGGCAAGTGGTGCTTAGTGTTCCTGGCAGAATTATCGATGGGCTGCACAGCAGTTGGATGAGAGCTCTCTTTATTGACTCTGTGTTGTAATAAGGAGCCATAGGATTCAGTAGCATACCTATCCTTTTAAATTAGAAGACACATTATTCCTGAAAAGGTGCTGTTCTCTCTCTCCGTGGGCACAGGAAGCAACTTCTGCCTCTGCATTTTGGATGAGGGTGAAGGGGGGTGCCTGTGTATAATTTTTCAAGATGCTCAAGCATGTGCAGACAGACAGTGAGGTACTCAGGGATGTTTTGAAAGAAGCAGCACGTAACTAATGTTTTGCCAGTCAACACTTTGTCTCCTAATGTCGTTTGCTCGATGCATTTTCCATTGTGATTAAAACTAGGTGGCTGTTGGACTGCAAACAGGCACAGTGCAAATGCTCAGCACTGTTCATCAAAACATGAATATGCATTTAATTGCTGCAATGAGCAAGGCAGAGTGTGATCAGAGCTAAAATCTTGAATGTGGTCTCTGATTTTTTTCATTAGTGGCTCTTACACACCGAGGCCAAAGATATTTCATATTACATGATCTGCATTTCAACTCTATTTGGCATCAAGGTAAAATCATTTTTCCTTGCATAAAAAACCTGTAAATCAGATAAGAATTGATTGTATTTGTTGGTTTAATGAAGTAAGATAGTGGATTTCTGACTAATGCATTGGAAAGTATTTATGTAATAGTGAGTTCTGCCATCATAAATCACTTTGTGGTGAATGCAACAATTTTTTTATCGGAGGTCACCAGAGTTAGCAGCAAAATCAATTCGAATCAAATCATAGAGCTGCTGTTTACATCACAAGACTGCAAAGGAATTAATACACTTATGGACTTGCCCACCATGCATGCCTAAATTTAATATTAAGAGTTAGCATGAAGATGAAGATGTCTTGCATTACAACCAGTAAATAAGCTCTTAGGCCAGGCAGTCCAGGTACTTGTTCAATTTAAAAACAGCAAACTACATCCTGTTGGCTAAAGAACACATTTGATGGTGTTTTTCCACTGTGGAGACCAGGATTCCAGGTTTTGAAAGTGGTGATGAATTGCTCTCACAGTTAAATTACTTTTTTTTGGCAGGAAAAGTTCAGCTGTGAACTTGTAAGTGTTTTTTCATGTTGTCTACATTAATACCCACAGAGCAAAATTGCTGCAGTAGGTGTCGTCAAGGCAATTTCTGATATCTCATAATTGTGGTTAATAAGCAAATTCTAAATTGCAAGAATACTTTCCTCCTTTTGTTTTGACAGAACCTGGCACAAGGATAAATTGCGTGGAGATGTAGAATGATGGATCTTAAACTTCCTTTTTTTTTTTTTTTTTTTTTTTTTTTTTTTTTTTTTTTTAGCAAAAACAGAAGCTGTTCTCTGAAACTGAGAACTCCTGTGAAGTTGTGAGGCAAAACCCTAAAATACCCCTGTATTGTGATATCCTTTTGTTTCATTTGGGAAAAATAGAGAGACATTTACTACTCAAACCTTCCAAGGAAAAGAATCATCGTATATGTTTACCACAGACTTGGAGCTTGGCATAGTTGTGCTGGCTGAAGATAAGTCAATGTATTTTGTCAGACCTTAATTGCTAGTTCATATATCAGCAATATTGTAGACCTTCCAAACCATAGCCTTGTTAAACAGAAAGGTCTCTGAGCAAGGCTAGTTCTGAAGTGCTCTGTTCAAAGTAGAAGCTGTAAACTAAATGACAGGAATAACTATAATGTCAAATAGATGAACAGTCAGTCAGTTCCTGGCCATGGAACTACAGGATGTATTTAAGGAGTCAGTAATCTGAATTTAAAAGCACAAACTCCAGTGAAATGGACTAAATTTAAGTCTTTTCTTGGGTTCTGCAGTTACATAAATGTGATTAAAAAATAGAGTAGTCACTAGGGGAATTAAATAAGGCACTTTTTTCTTATGAGTTAAGCCTCAAGTCATGCACAAGGGACATTGAGAACAGTCTGCTCTTTATTTACACCTGTGTAGCTCCATTTGGCCCCAAGCTTGAAATGCCATGAACAAAACAGAACCACTTTTCCCTGGGCTGTGGCCCCTTGAGCACAGAAACACAATAAAATGGGAAGAAGCTACATAAAATTAGGTGGAGAAAATCTCAAACCCATTCCTGAGACCTATAGGCTGGCATGAATTAAACAAAATCACTTTGAAGTGTGCTGGGTCTTTCCTTATATTTCATATCCTGGGGGATATGTGCCACCAGCTAATCATACCATAAATAATCTGAGTGAAAATAGATCAGGCTAATCTGTAGCATTTCCAGATTCTGAGTTACCTGGTAAAAATGTAGATGAAATTTCCTTTTAGAAGCTAAAAGTTGATTATGTAATTATATAGTAATTATAAATGCATATATTTTATGTTTTTATTTATAAATATAGAGTTACATATTATAAAATGTATATTTTAAGTGGCAGAGGCACCCAGATAAGGTTTCAACACCAATGTAAGATTAAGGTGAAACAAATCCACGTTTAACAGTACAATGGGTATACCTTTTCCTCCAATGACTGTTAACTCCTCAACTCCTGCTCTGCTTGTCTACTGTGATGTTCCAAAGGCTGAGAGAAAGCTGTGCTTAGAAACGTGCCTACTGGGAGCTGACTAATGGAGTGTTTCCTTGTAGGAACACCCAGTGTGGTGCAGGCTGGAATCCGAGTGCTGCGCACCACACCGACCAAAAGCTGATTCTTAGTGCTTAGAATTAACTTGACTTCTGTGAAACATTCATGACTTGCCCTCTCCTTTGCTGTGTTTTGCTGGAAAAGCCGTGCCTGCTGTGTTTTCTGCTGTAACACATTTGAGTTTAATGTGACTGAAGTCGGTTCTGCCAAGTGGGTAGGCAGCATTTCCTGGGCTAAATTTACCTCTGGCAGAGGGGTTACTCAGACCCAGCCAGCATAACTCATCACATGATGCATTATTCACAGTAATGGGTTTATTCTTCATCCCATCAGCTTTATTGCCAAAGAGATGGGATGGGCCTTTGGAGGAAAGCTGATCTTCAAGATGTTCATAAAAACTATGCCAGTGATCCCCGTGAAAAGCTTTGATTGAAGGTTTGGTAAATCTTTCCTTCAAACCTGGGCCTAGTTTTTCTCACCTTCACTTGCAAATGTTCTCTCAGGTTTGTTTTGGCCTATTTAATCCCATTTAGCCTTTCCATTACAGATTTTCAAGATGGAACTTTTGGAAACAGGTAATAATTTTGCTTTTCCTCAATGTGCAAAGCATTGCAGAACATGGATTACAACACATGCCAAGTTTCACCACTGATGAAAAACATTATTAAATCCCCCCAAATTCCTCTGTTAAAGCTATGAGACCTTTAGCTGCATGAAGACTTTGAGGTTTTTTGAGCTGATTATCAGTTCTTTTGCAATCACTCAGTACTTACCAGACTTTAATTGGAGATTACTGATATTTCCAGGTTATATGGGAAAGGTTACAGGTGGTAAGATGGAAAAATATTGTTATTACTAATGACATTGACACAACAGTTTAGGAAATGTGATTTTAAATGTATCACTGAGATTTAATAATCACCATTATTCTTTGCACAAGTCCATCAGGGATGTTTGAGGTGTTGGTAAAAAAAAACCAAAGTCAAGTACCTGGGAATTACCCTGGGAACTTCTGAAGGTTGGAAGGGCCAGCAAAGGTGGTAAAGGGATGCCTGGTCTTCAGAGGCTGGGTGTTGGCAAGGAACTGTGAGGCAAAGTTCTTGAAGTAGATGGAATACTTTCCTACAAAAAAACCCAACAACATTGAAAATTCAGTGAGACATGGAAAATGCTGCTTCTAGAACAAAACTGTTCAGAAATGTCTGTGGAAAAGTTAGATTAAAAAAAAAAAATCTCTAAATTCAGAGGTGCCACTGGAAAAGTTAGATGAACTGATACTTATTTTTATCTATCTGTCCCATTGGAGGAGGAAGTGTATTTTATATATATATATATATAATCTTGATAAAATGACCAAATCCAAACATTTCATAAAGGAATTAAGGAATTAAGAAAGTCATGGTGAGACAGTGGCACAGGTTGCCCAGAGAACTGTGGCTGCCCCATCCCTGGGAGTGTTCCAGGCCAGGTTGGACAGGGCTTGGAGCAACCTGGGAATAGTGGAAAATGTTGGGAGGGATTGGAACCTGATGGTCTTTAAGGTCCCTTTCAACCCAAACCAGCCTGGGATTTATAGGCTGGGGTTTCTTTTTAGCGATTATATATATAGATGGATTTTAGGGATTCTATAGTGATTATTTTAATTGGGACTTTAGGCTTTTGTGATTCTGAGAGCCACAGTAAGTGTAAATTCTGATGCTGCTTTTCAGGACAAGCTGCATGTGACGAGCTGAGAGCAGCTGGCCTGGGCTGTGCAGCCTACCCTGTCCACCTGCACCCTGCTGCTTTCCCGACGGGAGCCACTCCCGGATCGGGATCGGGACGGGGGGGAAAGGGATTGGGACGGCTGAGGGGGAGTCCCCAGGCTGAGGGGGATCGGGATCGGGACGAGGCGGCTGAGAGGGAGTCCCCGGGCTGGAGGGATCGGGACAGGACGGCTGGGGGAGGGAATCGGGATCGGGACGGCTGAGGAGGAGTCCCCGGGCTGGGGCCGCCTGAGGCGGAGGAGCGATTCCCGCTCTCGCGGCTGAGGGCGAGAAGCGGCGGGTCCCGTTTCGGGATGAAAAGGGAGAGGGAGAGAGTTGTCCGAGTCCATATTCTCTACTTTTAGGAGCCTCCGAAGGAGGAGACGGGAAAACAGGCCGCTTGGGGGAATCAGCTGTTGAAATCCATCCATCAGCTTCGCCAGATTTTAGCAGATTCTGTGTCCTTTCCCTCAGGTGTGTGCTCGGGAGGAGTGAGGGCGGGAAGCGGCGGGTCCCTCGCTCGGCTGAGGCGGGAGGTGTGCAAATCCATATTTTGTATTTGTAGGAGATGGAAAACAGGCAATCAACTAATCAAATTGGTTTCGGGCAATCAACTAATCAAATATGTCAATTAGCTTAATCAGATTTTAAGGTTCTCGGTCTTTTACCTCCTGTGTGTGCTCGGGTGAACTGAGAGCGGGAAACGAGCGGCGGGAACTTTCTAAGTCCATATTCTCTGCTTTTAAAAGCCTCTGAAGTAGGAGATAAAAAAACGGGTGGTTTGGGGCCGTCCACTAGTGAAGTACCTCAGTTAGCTTCACTAGGTTTTAGCGAAATCTGTCTCTTTTCCTTCAGGTGTGTGCTCGGGTGGAGCCGGCGCGGCTGAGGGCGGGAAGCGGCGGGACCGAGCGCGGGTGAGGGCGGGAGGTGTGTAAGTCTGTATTTTGTACTTGTAGGAGCTGGAAAACAGGCGGCTTGGGGCAATCAACTAATTAAACACCTCAATCAGCTTCACTCTGGATCCTTTCCCTCGGATGAGGTGAGGGCGGGCGGGAAGCGGCGGGTCCCTCATGCGGCTGAGGGGGACGGCGGGAGGGGGTGTAAATTCATATCCTCTACTTGTAGGAGCCTTTAAAGTAAGAGATGGGCAAACAAGAGGCTTGGGGCAATCCACTAATGAAATACCTCAGGTAGCTTCACCAGGTTTTAGCTAAGTCTGTGTCTTTTCCCTCAGGTGTGTGCTCGGGTGGAGCCGGCGCGGCTGAGGGCGGGAAGCGGCGGGACCGGGAGCTGAGGTGAAGCCCCTCGGTGTTGGCACCGTCGAGGGACAAGACGGGTCCCCTGGACCGGGGAAGGAGAACTGATCAGAGGAGAAACGGAGGTGGACGGGATCTTTTGTGGTGCTGAAGGTACGTTGTGTTTGGTTAGCACAGGAGGTGAGTTTGGTCAGCGTACAGGGAAGGAGGGTGGCACTAATTGCTTAGTGCTGGGAGCCTTCTCAGTGGGCTCTAATGGGTACAACCCTGTAGTACTGCAGTGCAGGGGCTCTCAGGGCTGACAGGGTGGTGGTGACAGCACCTCAGGAACTCCTGGGGCTGTGTAGTGTCACCTCTCTGGGGCTGTCACCTTCCCTTGGGGCTTAAGTGGTTTTCTTGTATTGGTGCTGAAGCTTTGGCTCCTCCTTTCTCACTCCCAAATGTCTCTTAGTAGCACATGGTTGTGTCAGAAATGTGGCATATCAGCTGTGAAATCTATTGAGGGGATGACATTAATTTACATGTTTGAAGAGCCTGGTTGCTTCTCCCTCCAATTCCCAGTTAACACAAGCTTCTGGTGTGTCTTCCAGCCATGGGGCAGCCTGACATCTCTTTTCCAAAATACCTGTGGTCCCTGAAGTGTCAGGAACTGCCCTTCCCTGCTGCAGGGGCAGAGGACTCTGGGCTGCTTCAAGAAGTGCCTTCCCCTGACTTATTAGTGTTATCTCATTTGTATCAGGTAAAGTTGCACCATGGTATTGACCTCCTTTCTTAGAGAGCCCTTGGTGCCTCGACAAACAAAATGTTCTTGAGAAAGGATAAGGCTCGCTGTGTCAAATATTGACCCTTTAGCTACATTGCTTTTAAGCTCTTATCACTCTTCTAGATAATTCTGAAGCAGCTTTGGAGTGTCTTAATTACTGTTGCAGCTGACTTATGGGTTACTCTGTGTATAATGCATGTCTGTTTTTGCAGCGTAAACTCATCAAATTTCCTCTGTCTCAGCTGAGTTACCGGATCTACTTTTTGCCTGTCTCATGCCCTTAGGTACGTAATTACCTTTTATTAAGGCAAATATTTGTCAGTTCTTTGGATGAGTCTGTGTTTTTGGTTTAAAAATAGTTACATTTTTGTGTTGCCTCAGGCGAAAGCGATAAGAATTTGGTCAAATGCTGTAATGACAAAAAATGATGAAAAAAAGGAAATGAGGAATGCAAGCACAGACAAAACGAGATTTTGGTATTGGGAGTGAGGAAGGCATAAAAGTTTGGTTTTGAAAACGTTTTTGTTTCTAAAGCAGGTTGTTGATACAAAAGTTAAAGAACCAGGTAACTGCAGCAGGCTGAGTCACTGAAGTATGTAAGGTACAGGAAAAGGAATGAATGCAAGAACTTACAGCAGGCTTTTAATACAAAAAACTTTCCTTTATGTCACCAAACCTCTGCCCTGGGGCCTTGAAACGTTTGGGCCTTGGGTTTTGTAGTGCCTTTTCACATCCCATAAGGGTTTCATGTCTTTGTCAGCACACTTTGGGGAATTCTCAAGTCATACTTGTAAATCAGTTCAGAAGATGTTGGAGAGGACCCTATAAGATTTAGGCTTCTCAGGCTCACAGCCTCCCAAACCTAACAGGTCCCACTGAAAGCAGCTTGGCTTCCCCATGGCCAGATCCTGTTGCAAACTCCTCTTTGTATTCAGTCTCAGATCTGTGCACAGTGGGGACAAGGCCTTGGATTTGATGCAGCAAAATGAATGTTTATCTGAAGAAAACAGACTTCTCCCTTTTGGATGCAGTTCTGAGAGCCAGAACATAAAGTATTGGCTGAACTGAACCACTTATGAGTGATGATCAAATGCTCCAAATCCCTGCTTGGGAAAGCTGCTGGGGGAAACGTCTGTCTCCTCCTGACCACCTTCCTCCTGGTGAGAGGAGATGGTCCAAACAGACTTGCCTTGGAAGGGAAATGCTCCACAGATGGGAGCTGGCAGCCCTTTGACCACATTCCTTAAAAAACACCCACAACAGAGAAAGGCATATCGTGTAATTTGGAGTGTTTCCCATCTTAAAGCTGAACCTAAAGGTTTGCCTCAGTTGTCAACAAGGACACTTGTTTCTGCTGTGCAGGGGACATCTACTTCAGTAACTCTTGCATGTGTGTTTGTCAGTGGCCAGACAAAAAATAAATGCTCACAGTGTCTGTCATGAGAGCCCTCCCCTGTGACACAGAGTCTAAAAGCTGCAGGAACTGAATGTTTAATGTTCCCTACAGTGTGAAAGACTCGCTTTCAGTTTAACTACGTGTGGCACTTAGCTCTCCTGCTCTAAAGTTTTTGTTTTCTTAGGGGCTTTTCTGCAAATGTATGTGGACTACTTGGCAGTTCTCTTGGTGTTCCCCACAGGGTTTTTTTGCCCAGAGAAGCTGTGGATGCCTCATCCCTGGAAGCCCAGGCTGGATGGAACCTGGAGCAATCTAGGAACAGTGGAAAGTGTCCCTGCCCAGGGCAGGGGGATTGGAACTGGAGGGTCTTTAAGGTCCCTTCTGACCCCCACACCATTTTGGAGTTCCCTCTGACATGTGTGTGCCACACAAAAGAAACGTAGCTTTTTTTTTTTTGGTTGAGTATTAAATGCTAGTTGTTTTCTTTTTTTCCCCTTTATGTCAATGTTTTAATGAAATTCTTCACACACTCTTTCACTCAGTTGCTCTGAGAAATCTTAATGAAAAATCAGACATCTTCCTCATAATTGATGCCTGTGTGGACTGCAGCAAAGCCTTCTTTTACAAGGCCAGGATCTGCTTCAGGTAGTAGGTGTGGAAGAACCAAAAATCAATGCAGTGAGGGGACACAGGCTGAACCTGACTGCAACCAGGAAACGGGGTTGCTCCCTGTTGGATTTCTGACTTAAATCCGACCTTCTTTACCCTCAGGGACCCTGAAGTTCCTCTGGTCTTCCAGACATGTCCAGTGCATGTGGATATTTTAAAAAAAGCTTGGTGCTTTGGGAAGTTAGTGTCAGCAGAGTTGGAACTTCTAATGAAATGAATAAACAACAACAGAAACCAACTCTGCTTTTCTGAATATAAGTGAATGCTTGTAGACATAAAAACTGGTTTAATGTGTATCCAGGTGACCTTCAGGGGCCAGGACACAGGTGGGAATGGACAAACTACTCTGCAGTTTTGAAGTGTGGGGTCATTAAATTAAAAACATCCTTTTTTTTTTTTTTAATTACTTATTTTGTTATCTTGCCTGTAAAGTTTGCCCGGGTTGTGGTACTGTTGTCCACTGTTGGATATCAGCATAGCATTTAGAGTGAGATTAGGTGAGCAATGTAGGGATTACCCTACATTGTCCTTTGGGCAGGACTGAGAAACTACTGTTGGATCAGTGTGTCATGTCTTGCAATTTGTGTGTATACCATGTTTTTCCATATCATTTTTAGGAGAACAGGTAAGCTGTGATTCTATTTTTCTGCTATAAAACCGTGGTCTTCCTAATGATTTAAAAGAGTGAAAATTCTCTAAGGTTTTTTTTCACATGGTCAGGTTCTGAAAGGTGAGTTTTGCTTGTTGGAGACTATCAATTTTCCCAATCTGAAAAGCATTTTGATGTTCTTGTGCTTGGCTTAGCAGAAAAAAAAAATTTGAGCATCACGTCAGCTTTGAGCACATTCCACCCTTCAGAATTTTTAACAAAATACTCTTCAGGGCAAACAAAATTCCCTGCAATTGTACAAAAGCTTTCACAGGAGTCTGCCATGATTTCAGTGCTTCTGCTGTGGCATTTGGAAAATGTGGAGACAGTCTGGTTCCATGGGTAGGAAAAAAATGGGGAAAATGTGGCAAAGGAGAACCTAGACAGTTTGGAAAGAAGGAAAAACCAACCAACCAAAAACACACCAAGAAAACCCTCTGACCAACAACCAAATGCCAAAAAGGCAACAAACTTATTACAGAAACAAACAAAAAAGCCCCCTAAATTTATTTCTTCCCCCAAATCAAAGTCAAATGCTTGAAGATTAGAGGGTATCATACAAACAGGTAGTTTATGTAGATGATTTGTCAAAGGACTGAAGAACGAACAAGAAGGAAAGATGTTTTAAACTTGGAGAAGCTTTTTTTTTTTTTTCAGAAACCTGAGCATGTTTCTCCACCAGTGCAGAACTAGCAAATATCATCAGGCAGAACATTAATTCTCACAGCAAATATGCATTCAGTGCTCTGATATAGTGAAATTGGAGTATAATAGAGTATTTAAATGTTTAGCACAATCATTTCTGTGGGTTTATAGGACATTTAGTCTTTTACAGAAGGACATTGATAAAACTGTTCGTAACTCTTGGTGATGTGATTAGAAGGGTTCAATCCTGCTTATTCTGTGGGGAAAAGTCTGTTTTACTTGGAGAGAACAGGATTACATTTCCACAGAGGAAAGAGTAGCTTGTAAATACTGAAGGAATCTGCAGCACAGCCTAACTATGAAAGGAAATAGTTTATAGAGCATCAAATTAAAGGTAAAGTTATTCTTAAATTTTAGTTGTTTCTAAGTCAGTTTTCAGTAGAAAGATTTTCACCTCTCTCTGCTTTCAGCATCCTGATAACTTGTTGCAAGTATTGAGAACTATAAAAAGCTTGTTTGCCTAATGTTATCAGGTGAGGAACAGCCTCCAAAATTTTAAAGGTAAGAGTGTTCCTACTGTGACATGAAGTTGCCTTCCAGTTAAAACCCATCCTACTGTGACATGAAGTTGCCTTCCAGTTAAAACCCATAATGCTTGGATATCTCACTGCTGTTAATGCTGAAGAAAAACTGAAAGGAACCCGTAAATACATTTGGAAGTATCAGATTATTTAAATACATACGTACATAAGGGGTTCTGTCTGGGGGATGCTCCACAGTAGTACCTGACTGCAATAAAATGGAAAGATCACAGAGGGATGGATGAGGAGTTTGAGGAGGTTTGTTCTGTGGTAGTTTGAGAGATCTTGTATTTTTTACTGGGGAGAAAGTTTGCTTTTCACTGAGGAGAAATCAGAAGTAGCAGGAAGGCTTTACCTGCAGTGCTGCTCAACCACTTCCTTCCCCTCCCTCCAACATGCTCATTCTCATTTCCTATCAGGGACACTTTTTTCTCCTCTACTTTCAACTGTCCCCTGTGTTTTCATGCTCTTTTTCCTGTCTTCTCACTCATCTCTTCCACTGAGATGGTGGGGGGAGCAGAACAAGAATTCCTGTAACGTGCACTGGAAAATCAGCCGCCTTAAGTGCAGGGGATGGGAAAGGCGCTGTTCCAGCAGCAGCTCCAAGATTTATGGAGATGGAGTTCACGTGAAGAAGGGGGAAGTATTTTAGTGTTGTGCACTATAGGAAAGGACCTTCCTGAGCCACTGCTCAGTTGTGCAGGCAGCACAACTTTGATACTGCAGAGAAGGACTTCTAGTTCTTAAAGCAAAGGTAGTGGGAAACATTTTTGGAACCAGCCTGATCCATCCCATGTCCAGTCCAGAAAATGGTTCAGCAGCCAGAATAGCTTTGGTTGTGATGTACAGTGTAACTGGGTTCCAGAGCACTCATAATCTGGGAGGTTTATGACAAAGCTGAAGGAGCTGCTGCAGTAAAAGAGGCATTTGAGCTCCATATTTCTTCCTTTGTTTCATTTAAAAGAAAAAAGTGTGAGCTTTTCCTCAAGTTATACTGGTGGAAAGGTGTTCCTGCTTCGTAGACGAATTTCATCACACTTTGATATCTGGATATTTTGCTACAGTATCATTTTCCTTTATAATGAGAGAAAGTTATTTAGCCATTATCAGTAAATAGTGCATCTTGGAGAACTTGATGCTTTTCCTGACATTTTAATCTCTTTATATCCCAGAAAGCAAATAGCATCATGGTTTTTCTTAAAGTATTAGTGAGATTTATTTTAAAGCCCCACAACCATGCCATGTAAACAGGTGTTAAGTCCTTTAGTGATGGCTCAACTGTTAAAGAGCTCTAATGTTATTTTTTTTCCTGTCAAAATACTTTTAATCTTACACCAAGATTATATGAGTTTCTGTGCCTCATATAGGATTACATTTTTAACTGTCAAGAAGTGGTTTTTTTGGAACTACTTGCACTTTTTTGTAATCAGAGTCCATATGCAGCTGTCTCCCTGACAAGTGAGTGATGCAGGCCACTTGTTTGTAGTGTGCTAATTGCACACAACTGCTAATTGCAGTTGTGCACTGCTTGAGAGATTCTCTTAAGGCATGAAAATAGTTAAAGAAATTAAGACAATAGTCCAATGTCTCTCTTTTCTATAGGATTTCTATGCATGGCTTAAAATATAACAAAAGGAGGAAATTCAACAGCTACAGTGCTTACTTGAATGATAGAAAAGCAGCAGTTTCAGTGAAAATATTACATATTTTGTATGGTATAGCTTGGAAAGGCTGGTGCCTTTTTGCTGCCCTGTGTAATAACAGACATCTGTGTGCTGCTGCTTCTGAGATTCAGACCCTCTGCAGTCTCTTTGCTGCCTGTATTTCATTAACTTTTATAAACCTCTTGCCTTCAATAACAGCAAATGAAATTCTGGCACAATGTCTCCCTCTAGGCCACAGACAACTCCAACTTCCAATAATTCAGTGTTGGAGTTGAATAAAAGACAAATTATTCTGTCATCTGTCAGTAGCTACAATACATCAAGCAGTAATGCAAGGTACTTACTGTGAAAAGAAGCAGGGATATTTTCAATTACTGCCAGCTCCTTAATTACCCGTGGCACCAGGGGTGTGTGAAGCCTTGTGGCTCATCCTGTTGTACAAAGCACCTCTCTCTTCCTGTTTGGCTCCAAACCCTGCTGGGGCACACGAGGCCAGAAACTAAACCTGTGGTTTCAGTGGGTTTTCTGTGGGAGCTGAAGAAAGTACAAGGTGAGATAAACCCATTTCTGTACAAGAAAAGGTGTGCACCCCGTGGGGTGGTGTGTGTTTGTGCACATCAGAGCTGCTCAGCAACCACAAGCACCCTCAAACTTGTGCTTTCTTATGACCACTTTCTCAGTTTGGCAAAGAGTTGGGTGCTGAAGTGCAGCCTACCGGAGTCACCTGTAAATTGTGAAAAGAAAGCAATGTTTTTATTATTGTTCATTTTCACATTTTCTTTTTCAGACTGCAAAGCATTTTTCCTCTCTGTCCAAAAAAAAACCCCAAAGTCTGTCGTTGTAGGCACAAGTTAGACCTTTGTGTGAGAGGATTAGTATAGAAGGACCCAGCCAAAAGAGAAGCTGATTTTCTTGAGGCCAGAATTACTTGATTCAGTGCTGTCAGTCCATAACTTGAAGTTTACAGGATCATACGAAAGGCTGCTGTGATTTATTGCACAGCTGTTTATCGGAGAGGACAAATAATTTTCAGTGTTGCTAAGTAATGTATGCATACAACGAGCTGCTTTGTCAATGTCACATTAATTATCCCATAATATTGAACTTAATTCCTGCTGTAAACTTGGATGTGCTTTCCTGGCATCATAATAAATTAAGGACTAAACCATACCTGTTGCTGCAAAAATGTTTCTAGGAGAGCTTATCCCTGCCAATTAGCTCAGGAAGGAATAGCAGGAGATTTCCCTTGTCCTCTATTTATTACTTCAGGTGTTATAAATGATCTCCTTCAATTGGTATGGACAGGCTTTGCTGTTTAATAAGCACCATCATATGGTGGTTTTGTTGCAAAATAGCAGTCAAATTAGAAGATTCAATTTTTCTGGTCCAGATTTCAATAAAGAGATGAGCTTGTAATCATTGCATCCCATTTTCCCAGTCCTTTCCTCTCTGAATACTTCAGTTCTTAATGATCTTTATCAGGACCCTCTGCAGATGCCCTTACAATAACTGCCTCTGTTGTGAAAACCTCTTTGTTAAAATGAATCCTTCAGGTTTTATCTATTGTTTTGGAAAAAACCCCAAAGAACAACTACTACAGAAACCCAAATCCTGTCTTCTAAGTATTAAAGAACTCAGAGAAAGCATCATGAATTGCTGTTGCTCTGCTGGAGCAAACTCTGAAAATTAACTTGATGGAGTTTTGGTCTTTGTTTTATGCTTGGCAAATAAAGAGAGGTAAAAGAAACAAATTACTGTTTTAGTTTTGGTTTGGTTTTTTTTCAGTTGAAAACTAATGAAACTAGTTACTTTCTGACTACCAAAGAACTTCAGTCTGTCAAAATACTGTAATAGAAAATAAGATGGACAAACCATTGCATCTGATGAATAGGAGCACAGAAAGGAAAATCAGGTTAGAGAAACATAACAGGAAAAAAGGAGGGATAGTCTGTTTCCTGGCAACTTTCTAGCAATATACTGCAGACCAGAGATGGATCTCTGTAAAGTCATTCCGTATGACAGTGATGTGAAATTCTACAGCTTGTATTGCAAGCTGTCCTCTTTGTTCAGACAGTCAAAAGCTCTGCTCGTGACAGCACAGGAAAAAAAAAAAGCACCCTGAAAGTGATAGGGCTTCATTTCTGATTAGCAGTTTTGCATTTGTTGCTGCTGCAAGTGATGAATAACCAGAAGCTGCTATTCAAGGTGCTGGGATGGCTTCTCTGCTGCACTGAGTTGGTTTCTACTTTATTCAGTATACATAGAGGGGGGACTATCAGGGTGAAATTTTTAGATCTCAGTCTATCTCCACCCTTGTTGAAAGCCATCCAAATAACTTCTGAGCATCAGCAGGTACATTTCAAAAGTTTGTCAAATAACTCTAAACTAAAAACCCCCAAACAACTACAAATTAGGCAGATGTGCTTTAAAAGTACTGTGTTCACTGTAGAACGTGTCTTGCTGAAAATGTTTTCTTGTGGCCTTTAGACTTTTTTTCTCTCTCTACAGAAAAACCTGCCAAGAGTGACCAGCTGACCACTCCGATTCTCCTCAGAACAATCCCTTTTCCAGGAAGTCCTTGAGCAGTGCTGCTACAGTGTCCTGCCACTCTCAGGTAAGTCCACGTGAAAGGGTCACGACAGGAGGGACGTGTTGTGTCCAGTTGACAAGGATCCTGTGTCTTCTGTGAGTTTATGCTGTGGTGTGATGGTCACTGCACACTAAACCAGCTCTTTCAGGGCTGATGGCATCCTCTGTCTGTCTTCCCCTCACCTGGAGGATTCCGCAGGACTGAAGAATCCAGATCCTCTAATCCTGGGTGTGCGTAAGTAGCATGTGCTTCTCACAGTGGCACTCACACAGTGTAAGGCAGGACTTGATTAATGAGAAGACAGATTTGGAGCTTTTTTTTTTTTAGGAATAACTGAGATACTTCATGTCCCTCAGTTATAATACAAGGAAATCATCCCAGCAGATCTGGCAGGACATGCTTCATTCATCTCTTAAGGCTTATTATCTGAACAAACTTACAGGAACGTGCCTTAAGAGTGTGACAGCTCATTAATCATTCAGTCCTACAATAAAAACAGGCATAAAATGCGTTAATTACTTCTCAAAGTTACATTTGCTGGGATTCTTTCTTATGAAATGTTGAGTTTTCCAGAAATAACACTCACCTTGCTTCCTTTTTCCTGAGTAATCAATAAAGTGTTAACAGAAAAATATCTTGAGTACCATGTGTGCAAACATGGATTAAAGAGCTCGAAATGCCAGGTCAAAATCTGTTCTGAAATATTTACTCCTTTAAAATGGAGCTAATTGAGGATTGTTCTCCTGCAATTTGATGACATGATATCACTCTTGCAACTAAAGAAGAATCATACAGAATAAAAGATACGCAATATAAAGAATGAGGAATATATACTGAGTCAGTAGTTCTTTTTGTTGAGTTGCCTTTATTAAAAACATTTTCAATCTTCTCCTTTGCTTCTTGTTTGCCTCAGCAACAGTAAAAAAGTTATATGGGGACTTGTTCCCTCAAAGCACCATGTGTTTCCCCTTGTCATTCCACAAGCATTATAGCTAAACAGAAGTTGGTCTCTTTCTTTGAAAAGGCAGCCTTTTAAGGTAATAACTCAGTAAACCAGACCAGTAGCCACCAGGTCATGTTGAAAAGCCCATACGTAAGGGAAAGAACATGCCGTGGGCTGATACAAGCCTTCAGAAATGAAGGTTTTCTTAAAAATGGTTGAGGGAGGTTGGTGAATTGGCAGGGGCTAAGCTTAGTATTATTTCTACATAGGTTTTATTTTTCAGTTAAACTTCAAAAAATGGAACAAAAGCTAAAATCTGCGTAGATAAAGTATAGAATTAATGCAGATGAAAGTACAGTTAATATTAAATGCCAGAAGTGTTTTATGAATTTGGCTTGAAGATATTAGACAGGCATCCCTTGCCCAGGTCTTCATTGTCATTCCCACTCTGCACAGACACCAGCCCAGTGAAGTCTGTAACCCTTTTGCCTGTGGCTTGAGGATTTGTTTTTACTGTCTTTATGGGGTTTCTTTCAGTAGCATATTCTATGTTTAATGAGGTTGGGAGGTGCAAAATTCCAAGTGAAATCCTGTCTTCATGCCAAATGCTGACAAATGTCCAGGAGTACCAGAAATTTACCCTTAATGTGTGGGAACCAGCCTTGGAACTGGAGAAGAGAACAGTGATTCAGGCACAGGTTTGGTTTGTTGGAACACGTAGATGGCACTGTTGGTACCTCAGTCTGAAGAAGCAGGAGTCATCAGTGACAGTGGAACTTAAAGTCTGGCTCAGCAACCAAACTGGTGTTGCTTGCAAAGGAAGTTACCACTCAGTATGAAGAAGCAAACTTGTTCATTACCTCTAAAAATGAGGAAGAGCAAATGCACTGTCATCACAAGGAAATAGGAACTAATCAAATGCAGGCAAAATGCTGCAACTCATTTTTAATGAATTTGATTCAAACTTTCCCGTTTATATTTTTTTTCTTGTGAAGCAAGAGAAACATTTCCCTTCATTTGCTGCTTTTGATGATTTATCAGTTCTGTTTTTGAATACAGGTGTTCTGATAATACTTTGAAATAGGTGATCCTGGCTCCTGCTTGATAAGAGAAGCTGTTTGTTGGTCTGCAGTACAAATACATATGAGTTTAGTGAACAGAAAAACAAAGGGGAGTGGGAATGCATTGATGTTTCCCTTTGGCTTTTTCTCTCATATCCTTTGAAAATAATATCTTTCAGGGCCAGAACCGTGGAGGGGTCAAAAGGACCTTGGGGAGTATCAACTAAGAGAGCAAAGGATAAAGAAATAAAAATGAACTGGAATGATTGAAAAACTAATCGGATTTAATATTTTTGAATCGTTCACCCTTGATGCTGTAACATGAAAGGCCTGAGAGGAAAACAGAAGCAAGGCCAGTGGGCAGAGCATAGCTCCAGGAATTAGCCAAGGCATTTCCATGTGTTAGCCAAAATCTGAGCTGGAGGTGAGGGAACATTCACAATACCCAGGGAGGTGAATGCAGGCACTTTAGGCAGTCACTAGTCAGACACAAGTGTTGTGTCAAGATGTTTGCAGCAATGATCCTACACAGGACTGTTGTGGTGATGTTCCTCATTTTCTTAAAGCAGCAGGACATCATGAATTCAGACACACAAAAATGACTGCGTATTAATGCCACTAGGAAAAAATTTAGGGTACTTCGTGGAACCCCTGTGAAATCAGTGGAAAATGGAGATGTGATCCCATCATACTGCCATTATCAAATCCCTTTGTAAATAACCTCAATTTTTTATTTTTATTTTTTTTTAGATTTAGGTGGCATTGAGCTGGTTTTACTGCATAACTTTTACTGTTTCACAATAGAATACTGGAGATTTGACACTCTGAAACAGTGTCCTAATTTCTTTATGATTCTATACTGTAAATGGCTGTGTATTCCCCAGGAATATCTGGAGATAATCAGCATTTTGTAAGCCTTATCAATAGGATAGGAAAGCACTTGGAGACTACAAGTGAGGAAAGTGTTTGTTTTGAGATGGTTATGCCTATCAACTCTGGCCTATTGTAAGACTTTTAACTCTGTGTTGCTTCTTTCAAACTTAGTTGAAATTTTCCTGTACTTTGAAGTTGATTAATACCTAATTTTCATAGACTCTGAATTCACAGTAATTTCATTTTGAAATAGGTGGTCATGCAAGTTGAAGGAGACTGATTTATTTCTTGTATTATTTTTTTTTTCCTTGTGCAAAGTGCAAAGAATCCTGAAAAGCAGAGATAATCACTGTACATTTGTATGTTAATGTTACCAGGTGATCATCTTGAAAGACTGAATATGATTAACACCTTGAATCATAAACTAGGGAAAATGTACAACACTTGACAGGGAATGAAACATCTAATACAATGTGAAAACATCTGGCCAGGAAATTGTTTTCCAAACACTGAAAATTATAAGCAATTATCAAGTGTTTTACCTGACTATACTCATAACTCTGTTTTAGTGACACTTTAACTGATATTATGCTTCGTTTCTCAGCAGTCTGATTTTGGGATAATCACCCTAGATCTGTGATTTACACTCTTTCATCTTCGTGCTTGATGTGCATAGCCAGTATTTCCGTGATGTACTTTTTAAGGGGGCAATCAAGGCTGCAGATGAAATAAGGCACTCGTGACAATTGAAGGAAAGAGCTTAATTTGGCAATTCTCATCAGCGAGGGGATCTGACAGGATATCCAGGTGGCCCTGAATCAGCTTGAGCAAAACTTCTAGAGAAGTGAGCCTGCATGTGCCAATTTTCTTGGCATGAGCTGGGTGGTATTTTCAAGAGCCTCTCCTTGAGGTGACTGTAAGTACTCTGGGATGTGGCAAGCTGCCAGAATATGGTGGCACTTGTACTGGCTGACAGTGATTTAGGATGACACTTGCCTGTGACGTAGATGCCCATCTGCAAACCCTACAGGAAGAGAAAGGGCAGCTCCATCCTTTCCATACCCTTTTATGCATTTCTTTTCTATTGAATATTTTTCCCAGAAGTGAAGGTAAAGCAATGGGGACAGAATCCAAAGGGGTGGAAGGTTTCCTTTGACTCCAAGAACATTTGTAGCTCATAAATCCAGGTGCTGTTTCTGACTTGGGAATGTGTTTGTGAGCCCTTCATGGGTTTTATTGTGCTAGTAACCCTTTTCCTGCAGCAAGCCTTATATGCTGACTAGAAAAGGCCTTTTCATTCTGGAAAGTGATCTTCCTGTCTGAAATGATTCCATGGCATGCCATCCAACTGACATCCCTAGTGGTCGTTTCCTCATCACTGGGATGGAAATTGCAGTGAGGAGAAAAATGGCACTCTGTCCCTCAGCAGGCAGGTTCAGAATAGGTAACCTGAAGTTACATACTCCTAATCTGGTATTTTCATTGTGCCAGGAAACCATGCTGGTTCTGTTTTGAAATTGTTTCTTCCTACACTTTTTTTTTCCCTTCTATTTTTCTCAAGTTAAGGAAATGTTCTTGCTTTTTCCCCCAGTGATAATTTTCTTACTTCATGAGCTGGAAAAAAAAAAGGGGAATTTTCAAGCAATTTAGTGTTTTCAGTCAGAAGTGTGGTGGAAAATCAAAGTCTCAAAATATTTCAAGGGAAGGCTGAAATAATCAAATGAGCTTTGGAAAAACATTATTTCTCACTGCAGTTGAATAATTCATATCAATGCATGCGTGAGGATTAAAGATAAATGGAACAAAGGAGTTTGAAATGAGAAAAAGGTAAACTTACAATGAGATATTAAAAACAACATTTGAGTTCTGCATTTTGAATTTTCCTTTTTTTAAAAAAAAATTGCAATCAGCATGGTCTGCATTCTAGTACTAACATAAAAACATCTTTTTGGGGGATGATCCTTGGTAGATGTTTTTCTACAACTTTATAAAATACTTGAAATAACACAATTTCCTGCTGGAATTCTGTTGTACTTTTTAATAGGTGCTTTCAGACTTTATTTGCCTGACATGACCAATATCTGGTCTGAGGCTTCCTTCTTTTAAACTTGTTAACTTTATAGAGGAAGCTTTAACCAAGCTAATTCATTAAATGTTCTGCAACTGAAAGGAAAAAAAGAAGTGCTAATCTAATTTAAAATTTGCAAATGAGAGGGCCGGTTTTAAATTCAAGCAGTGAATGAAAACTGAATGCTCCAAGGGCTTGGCCTGCTTATGCTTTAAGTGACATTTCCAGTCAGGTTTGAAGAGGGTCGGGGGAAGTGCAGGCAAGTGGAAAGGTGTGTGTCCTCCAGAGTATTCAAAACGAAGATCCGCCTGCGATTTTTCCATCTGTGGAGAGTTTAAAATCACTGCCTCGTGTTACACGTTCAAAATATTTCAGGTGTTCCATTTAGTTCGCACGCTCCATTTAATCTGAAAGTTACCCAAGTCAGAGCAGAGTCCTTTAATCTCTCCAAACCCACTGACACACTCGAGGTACATCTAGGGTATGAGGAGAGGCTGCAAGTGGTGCAGTTCACTGGAGCTCTGGAGACCTGGTGTTGTTTTTGTCTGCCTCTGACTAGTCGGGTCTGCAGAAGCTGCCTCACTCTGCTACACATCCCTGGTTTGCCTTTGGGGAAGGGAAGGATAATGCCACTGACCTTTAGAAAGCATTGGAGAGCTAATTATTTATAGATTAGGTAACATTACAAGGATGGGTTTGGGGTTTGTGTTTTTTTCAGTGTGAAAACTTTTTTATTTTTTGATTATGAGCAGAGCATTTTTTCCTCTCAATTATTCATAGGTGAGATCACAAGTTAGTGGTCAGGCAAAAGCACACAGTGGTTTGAAGAGGAGGTTGAAGGGAAAAGGTGGCTCTGGCTGTTGGAAAAGAACATTTCATTTACAATAGGGTTAAACACCATTACGTTTATTATATGTAATGATCTGGTAATCTTGGAAAGATAAAAATTTCTATTAGCTTTTTGTTGAATCACATTGTGAAAAGCAGCTTCAAAGGCTTTTCATAGTGATTTGATCTGAGTGAATTTCTTGTACTGACATTCTACCTTCTCCAGTCCTTCAATACAGAGATTTCAGGAGTTTTGACACACTTATAGTACTAAACACTCTGAAAAGATTAGTAGGTTATGCAATTTCTCCTTTTTTACTAAGTTAAAGTAAGCAGTATCTGTAGTTTTGTGTTGCACAGGCCTATTGCTCCTTTAAACAGGATGCTAACAAAACAATTTCGCTTCTAATGAAACAGCTCATTGCCACTTCTCTAGAGAAAATAATACTGAATTTGATGGCCTAGTTGTTACTGACAAGACGTTTCATCATGAATACTGTTAAAGTTCCACTTTAATCATTAGACTAGGTTAGAAACAGCAAAATATCTGTGTTGCCTTGGTGTGAACTTTGCATTGCACGGTGAGTATTGATGCAAACAACAGAAACCTGGAGAACTCTGAGGTGTATTGGCTTTATTGATAACCCTTGGTAATATTTGTGGTTATTTAGCCTTTCTAGTCAACTACCTGCAACCTTGGTTTTAAACTGGAAAATGTTGCCCAAATATTTGGGCAGGAAAAGAAAGGGGGAGAAGGGATCCTTCCAGCTGAGAATTCATGGATGTTCTTGGGGAAAAAAACCCAGGCCTCAATATTGTGATTTGGTTTGCCTTTTTTTGTTTGTTTTTAAAGCTTTGGCCCCGGTAAACACTAGAAGGGAATGTTATTCCTGTGGCTTGTGGCAGTTTCTGCATGTGTGGTGTGCTGTGCCTCACTCTGCGGAGAGAGCGTGGTTTTGTGGTGCTTCTGCAGAGCAGTGATATCAATGTCTTTATATGTATATATATATTTTAAATAGGCGTTAACAGAACGGCCTCTCAGCTGCAGGCTTTGCCTAACCTCTTCCCAGGTCTTCAGAGTTAAAACCCAAACAAGTTGAGGTTTTATTGTGCAATGGCTTCAGAGCACAGGAAATGAAATGAGAGAACAGAGATCACTGCAGTCAACACTGTGGTTATCAGGATGGTTTCAGCTCTTGAAAACACATCCTTGAGAACCTTGAGAACTTGAGAACACATCCTTGAGAACTTGCTGAGTGAAGAGTATTTGCACTGGTTTGACATCCATGGGAAAATACAGCCTCTGGGGCCAACCGAAAGCTTTCAAAACTTGTGCAAACTGTAGAGTCTTTCAGGTGAAACTACCACAGCCTGCAGAGTGCTTGGTGTTTACTGAACTTGGACAAGAGAGAAGACCTGGTGCCATCGTGCATTGTAACTCTGGGGAGTGTATTTTATGCAGAGGGCCTTCCTTTCCTGTTGCTGTGGTAGCCAGGGAGGGTTGTGAGCTGTCTGAGAGGGAAATGCAGAACTCAGATTGTTTCAGCCTCTCAAAATAACAATGCTTTGTGGGCAAATGTAGCTGCCTGTGAAAGAAGTTGTAATCGTATCTCTGGGAAGCCCTTAAAGAGTTGCTATGACTGTGTGCACGTAATTTCCTTCGTGTGAGCGCCCCTTAGATACAGCTCTCTTTATAATTTGTTCTCTTTGTGAACTCACATCTTGATCTGTCTGTCTCACTACCCATTCCTTTGCCATCAGATCAAGCTCAGAATGACCAAGGCAGGTTACTCTGTCTCTGTCCTGTTCTCCAAGGGATGTTGTCCCTTGCTTGCTTCTCTTGTGGCTCGTCTGTGATTCATAGCTTAGGTACCAGGCTTTCTTATGTTGCTTTTCAAGTGCCTCTAACCGTTACAGATTCTTTCCCCAAAGCATCCTTAAGATGTTGCTCTGCTCTATTGCTCCCTGAGCAGGCTTTCAAAGCTTAATGTCCCAATTTTTGTAACAAATGCGTGTATGATGCGAGAATACTGCCAAAAGATGGTGTGCTGCTGGTGGTCCCGATTGTTTTTAACTTTGCCTTTCATTCCTCTGTAGGCTCCCAATTTTCTTTCACGCCAAACATTTTCACTTGACCTTCAAAGGACCTTGCTTCCCTTTCCACTTTTCCCATTGTCATTTACCCATAGGTCGAATTCTTTCTTCAAAGACACCTCTGGGTACTTTTTTCCCTCATCTTGACAAAACTTGTAGAAGCATCTGTAAGCATCCTTCTTTCAAACTCCTTATTTAAGCTCTACAAACCCTGCCAGTGACTCTCCTGCTGTCCATCATGACAATCTGTGTCCTCTTTGTTTTCCAGTGCTGCAGCGGTTTGTCCCTGTTGGGGGTTTTATTTGTTAGTAGTGGCTGCCCTGCAGTGAGTCCATAACCTGTGATTTGCTTGCAGAGCAGTGCTACAGTGAAATTCTGGATGGTGCTCTTCAGTGTGTGGGGGATGAGGGGGTTTCTGTTCCTCTCCAGTCAGTTGTTGGCCTTTTTACTTTTAAGTGCTGACTGCTCCAAATGAAAAACTTATGCTCTGCCTTTGTCCACTGCAACACAGGAGCAATCCACAAAAAAAATTTGTCTGTCCCAGAAGAAGCTGAGCTGACAGCTGATGGTGGTTCATCCTGCATTAGCATCTGTCCAGGAGTGACTTCAGCAGTCTGAGGACAGAACTTCATCCCCATAGTTGAGCTGCACTTAAGATGCTTGGCTGATGTTTCAATATTTATGATTGATGTAGAATGTTAGGTTTGTTCGCACTTTACCTCTCATTTTGCACCGTAAGAACTTCGACAAGGACGTGATGCTTCCTTGACACTTCTAGTGCTGATTTTAAAGACCAATTTTTTTCTGTGACATGAGACAAACTGAACACACATGGCACACTCTGAGGGGTCAAACTACTGTGGTGCGTAGGTGTTTTTCTGCCTTGGTCAAATATAGATAGAAAAAAAAATTCCTGGTAATTTAAATATTCAAAAAATGAGGTTTTTGATCTGGTTTTTATGTGGATTGTTTGAAAAATGTCTCACTGGACTGCTGAAAATTAGTTGTTAGGCACCAATTCACTTCCAATGCTTTGAGGTTGGGTCTAGAGTGTTTTGTTTCAGTTTCATATCTTATTTTTATTGCTTTTTCTCCTATCTTTTTAAGTACTCTTCCATAGTTAGATTTTGTATCCTTTAACAAATGTTACAGACTCTACATTATGACAGTGTTCTTTCAAATTTTTATCCCTATTCTTCAATTCTAGCCCTAATTAATTTAGCTGTTGTGAACTGTATTTCAGTGGATTAAGTGATTCTTATAAATAAAGTCAGCCAAACATTTTAAGCTCTTCTGGGATAAAAATTATGGGTGATGTATATTGCAGTTGGACTAGATGATGATTAGGTCCCTTCCACATAAAATATTCTGCTCTCTGAAATATTCCATGTTATTGCCAAGCCTTGTGGAAGGATTCTACCTGCCTTGCAAACACTTCAGACTATCAGTTGACATTTGGTCAGTGCCATTAATACAAGTTTTTATGAACCATGTTTGGATGCATATGTTACTTTCCCTACAGCATAAACTGTAATAACCCCTAAGATGATCAAAATATTATTTTTCTAATCCGTGTTAAACACTAGGCTCTTAAATTTCTTCTGATTTTCTATGCTAACAAGGCTAAATTTAATTGTCTCCGATAACCTGAGAAAAGACAAGACAGGAAAGAATTACCATAGAGTTACAAAATGTATCAAGATTTTTAATTCAAGTAAGTAACTTGTTTTTCTACTACAGAAAAGTTGAGGGCAAACTAAAACTAAAGCTTTCCAAAATGTTTTAATGACCTTCACAGTATGCTGGTGGGGTACAAGAAATGCTACTTTTTAATTTAAAATAAATCCAACTTCTGCCTAATGTGTGTGGTGGGCAATTTGCAATTATGATCTTCATGATGAGATTCCTCCATGAAATGAGAGGTGTATTATAATTTAAATAGGGTTGTAGATCTGGTTGATTTTAATTTGTGACCCAGGGGTCAGCAGTTACTGGGTGTAATAACCCTGCAGTAATGTGACTCTTCAAGGCACATTTGTATAATGAGAAATCATAACTAGTTATAGGAAGCAGGATGATTTTTTTGCCTTTCCAATTCAAATATGCTGCTCTATCAGTCTCAGTCTCCATTTTATATGCCCAGAACTCCAGCTAACATGTTTTTTGCTATAAAAACCTCTGAAGCTGTTGGCAACATTTGATTTACAGAGGTTTGCACATTTCTATTGTTTCAGCATGCGGCCATAGTCCATTGTTCGCTCTTTCCTGAAAATGCAGCCTCCATTGTCAGCAGTGCTGCTGGAATTTATGATTTCAGTGCTTTTTGCCACTGTTCCCCATTCTTGTGCCTTGGGTGACTAGTTGGTGGCAGTTTTATTAACTCAAATGAGATGACAAAATTCATGTATATGTTTTTAACTACCAGGAGAGACAGTCCAGACTTGCAAGAGATAAAGAGCCTAGTTGGTCTCTTCTCCCGAGCATTCAAATGTGTCTTATGCCAATACACAAGACATCACGAGTGACTTTGTTGAATACTCATGCACCTGTCAGGGGTAAGAGGAATTGCAGCACCATCTTCATGTCCTTGCATGTGTCAGAGGAAGTGCTGTTGTCCTCAGTTCCAGTAAGTCCTATCACCCTGCAGACAATTCTTCCTTTCTCTTGGGTTTTACTCATGCTGCTTCCCCAGCACTGCTTCTGCAGGGTCAGAGGCTTCAGGATTCAAGCTGGAGGGAAACATCCATGGCAGAAGATTCATCCCAAGGCCCCTTTGGAGGCCCAGCATGTCCCAGCTCTTGTGCTTGAGGGATCAGTATGCTCCCAGAGTAGATCTTGCTATTCTTGTTGGAAATGAGTATTGATTACCCCTGGAAACAGACATTGGATGAGCAACAGAAAAACGCTGCAGGGGCTCCAATTAGGAAACGCACCAGGGATTGTTCATCACTGCCCCAGCCAGCTTTTCAGAAATGCTGTTGGTGAAGATGTTGCTGTAATAGTCCACACAGGAAGTGTC
Organism: Serilophus lunatus; assembly: GCA_013399895.1. NCBI lineage: Eukaryota > Metazoa > Chordata > Aves > Passeriformes > Eurylaimidae > Serilophus > Serilophus lunatus. The sequence continues at coordinate 174,784 of VXBA01001039.1, read as the reverse complement.
AGGGGAAAAACAGCAACAACCTTTTCTACAAAAGAAAGGAGAAGATGCTCTTTCTTTCTCTTTGCAGCAGATGATCCAGTGATATCTCATTAAGATGAGTTTATATGTATAACAGGGCTCTGCACCCAGGACTGTCATATGCCATTGATGAAAGTGCCCACAGAGTCAAATGATACTTTAAAGGCATTTCTGTGCAGTCCCTATTCTTTTATTCATAACAGATTTGAGATAGATTCAGTCCAGAGAACACTTTTAGGTTTTCTAGTGTGTTCACGTTGCCTTTCAGAGTGAATTCCTTCTGACCTGGAGGAGGGATACCCTCACATTGCTACCCTTTAACATATCAGCTTGATAAAATATAGGAGTACCTGTTGAAAAATTAACAAGTCTACTTCATTAGACTTAATAGTGGAGACAGGAATGATTATCAAATTAAATTTCAGAATTACAAGATGCTTCACAGCTGACGTGCAGCTGATGTCTTAAGAATGCTAATTTCAAAGTAGGTAAAGGATGAGTTTAGCCAGACTTTCTACAATATGTCTTTATGAAGTAAGCTTTTCCTTTTTCATGGAGTGAGCTTTGATTGTAGTGTTGGATCTCGTTTTGCCTCAATTTGTCATTTAGACACTTGAGCACACCAGGAACTCATCCCTACTTCCTTCCCACTAAGTATCTCAGCTCCTTATTCAGACAGTCTTGGATGCCTTACCCTGTTCTCTGATAGCCCATGTCAGATTGGTTCCAGTTTAAAAAGCCAGCATGAGTGCAAAGCAAGCCCAATCTGTCTTTCATACTGTCTGCAGAGAGGGAGAGGGGAACTGAAATTCCCTCAAAGAGAAGCAACACGAACGTGCACTTTGATATGATGGATGGTTTTTGCCCATGGACTGTTGTACTTGGTGCAGGGAAGAACAGGGGCTGATGGTAGAGGGAAAAGAAAAAAAACCTCCTTCACTTTTGATTTATAATGGCTTAATAAAACGTGTCTGGAGGCCATGGGCAGGCAGGGAAGGGCTATGAAAGCAAAATAATCCTGGGTTTAGAGCATGACTGGAGAAATCAGAGAGGTCTCGCTAAACTTTGGGAACTTACTGAAAAACCCCTCATGTGCTGAAGAACTTCAAGGAAGTGGCTGGGGAGAGACTAGCTTTGAAGGCCTAGTTTTTGAACTTGGGCACCTATGGTAGGAGCTAAATGACAGTAAAATAGTTCTGCTTGTACCTCTTTTTGCCTCAGAAATTCTGATTCTGGAGAGTTCACTGCACTGACACGGGTGTTGGTATTCCTTGAAATGGAATGTAGTGTTGCAAGGGTCCATTCTAAGGAGGTACAGACCCAGAAGTGTAATACCTGAGCTCACAAGGCCAGTTTTTTCATCTGGCTGCCGATGTCCTCCTGAGGACATCCACGTTTCTCTCTCAATAACAGGCCCCTTGGTTTCCAGTTCAAGAGAAGGACTTTTAAATGAGTTCATAAATGTGTTCTGCCTAAGGGCTGTATAGGTCTCAGGGAGCCTGAACCTCACAGAGGGGTTCTAAATCTGTGCAAATATTTGGTGGTGACAGAAGCACCAAAGGTTTGCCTTGATTAATTTGGAACAAAACAATAGCTAAGTGAACAGACAGCTGAACAAATGCAGTGGCAAACCATGGCTACTTCTGAGTTAGTGGCGCATTTTATACTCTGCTCCTGGCTGGAGAGGATACCATTGTATTTCAGTGAAGGTCAATCTTAAGAGTTAGTAAGAAATGTATATATTTATACATTTATATGCCTAAAAAACCCTGGGATTACTACATGTTTCTAGTAGAAATTATGTATATAATTATTAATATTTGAAAAAGTGTTGTCAACTTGCTCTGTGTTGACATTTAAAACCTTTTTTTTAACCATACTTTTGTCTCAGAAACCCTTGTCTAGGTTAGGAAATAAAAGCAGGATCTTTATATATGGAACAAAACTTTAAAGTGAAATTTCCGGATTAATTTACTTCTTACTGTGCTAGAAGTTAGCTGTGTGCATTTCCCATTGATCAAGTTATTAGCTAAATCTCTTGATTTAATCTAGCACTAAGGATATGGAGCCTTTTTGGACCTGAGGCAGCAGTGGAATGGCTTTGGAAATTCCTCAGGAGAATGACTGATAATGGAGAAATGCAGACTCCCCAGCTCAGAGGAGAAAAGGGAGTCATTTGAAGGGGCTGGTTTAATAATATATATTTCAAATGTATATTGGATTGCATACCTGAAAAAGACGTATGGTTGAAGAGTCTTTAGGAGTCACTCTGGGACCAGGTACTTGAGACCTGCTTCACTCCGTGTTTGTTCCAGCTGTCTCTGAATCGTGTAATGTTAGTCTCAAACATCAAGTGTTCCAGTCAGACTTCGCCATAATAACAGTGGACAAATGACACGATGTAACAGCATCTAGAATATTTATTGCCACTACCTGAACTCGCTGGCAGCATCCAGTCCTCAAAAGAGCTCGGACTGCCTCTCCTTGCCAGTGGTTACTGGGAGGTACTGCAGGTCTCTCTGCGGGGACGGGGGTACCCTGGGAATCCTCTGTGTTATCCAGCTGTGCTTGTCTGAGAGAACCCTCCTCAGCCTGTCTCTGAGCCTCCCACCTGGAAGCAGGAGGAGCATTTTTCACTCCTCCGTATGCTTGGAGCTCACTGGAGTGGGAACCCTCCCCTCTGGGTACCACGTATGGGTAATAAGGAACTCAAGCTAGAGACTCACGATATAGTCATTCTGAGAGACAGACAGTGTCCCAAAACACATTGTATTTGTCTTATCCTGTTAATACAGCTCTCTGTTGAGACAATTATCTTTTCAGTTAAATGTAGTAAAGGCCAGTATTTCTATCTTCATGATTACCTTCTTTTAAAAGCCTGCTCCTACAACAACCTGAAAGGTTTTCTTTGTTGTTCATGCAAACTGTTTTCCAGCAACCAACAGAAAGTGTTTATTTGGCTTCTTGAAAACGTCAGCTCTAAATAATCTTGAAGTAGCTACGTTTTTCTGTGATGCATTCAGTGTCCTGATGCATTTTGGGTCTCCTTTGCATTGATTCAGGGCTGAAGTGCTACAAAATTTCTTCATCTTAGCCTTCCTCAAAGAAGAAAAATCCCCCCACATTTCCTTAGACAAGGAAAACAGTGAAATGATCCAAATTATTTTTTTTTTCTCTCAGTTTATTTGTTCGTAAGTATGCAAACTCTGTTAGTGTGGTGCATTCTGCAGTCCCTGAAGAACCCTTCTGGGAGAACAAGGCTCCAAATTTGGACACATTTCTACAGCTGAGCTGGTCAGGAGGGTTTCCTTTACCAAGTGAGCACTGGAATGTGTCCTAAGATAAATGGACCTTTTCCTTCCATGGAATTAAAGCTGAGGAAGTTACTTAAAACTTTCTTAAAACGCAATGATGGGGAAATTATGCCTCTGAAAAAAGTAACTTTTTTTAAAATGATGTATTATTCCTTGATTAAGAGAAGAAAGCCTGAGCAAAGAATCCTAAATTAGATATCTATTATGCCCCAGGCAAGGAGGCTTTCTGAGCAGAAGAAACTATTGATCCCATGTCTGGCTTTATAGCACAGGAATACAGAGAGCAATCCATTACCAAGTGAAAGCAAGGCCATTAGCCTCCCCCAGCATTCAATTAGACTATTACTTTATCTACCTTAATTGATGCTGCTAATAGTATCATATTTAATTGTTTCATATAGGTGGAAAACAGGCTCTGTTGGCGAGCCTCAGCTCATTCTCAGCCTGACGTGGAAGCAGTGGCAGCAGAGCTGTAGGTGGGTTCCTGGTCCAGGTGTGACACATAACCTCAGACTTCCAGTGACAAGGGCTGGGCTGTGTTCCTTTCCAGTGAATTTGGTGATGTGCAGGGCACCCAGCTTTGCTTTCACAGAGACACTGCTTTATCAAAGAGTGGCTGTTGAATTGTAGTAATTATTCAATAAATCTTTGCTAATGCTGTTTCTTCACATCCCACTATCTCTTCTCAAATCTTGGGATAATAATTTGCTTAGCTGTGGATCAAGTGAGATTTTTCTCCTTAGAACCTCATAAGATATATGTGTATGTCTAGTAATATATTGAAAATATGTATTTGTATGCACATATACAAATACATGTGCAATATACCAATATACACAGGTATCTGTGTCCTTGTATCGTGGATAGGAGGAGCTCGGTCCAAGGAGTCTTGGGTTCTGAAATACTTCATTTGCAATAAAGTATCTTCTTTCAAGACTCTGAATCACCTTACACATCTGCAGGGTTGTATCAAAATAATTGGAACTGAGTCCAAGTATGGTAACAAAGGGTTACCATACTCCTGAAATTTGATTGACCTAAAAGAAGATGACATTGAAGGAACATGACAAAAATTGTGACATGATAGTAGATGCAAACTCTTCCATCTATTCTGTGTAGACATTTCGTTCATCTGTACTAGCAGCCTGTTGTACTTCTCCAGAAATATTTGCAGATTGTTCTCCCTGATTCTTGTGGCCTGAGATTTTGCACAGGGACTTTTCATTTTCCTTTCAGCAGAAGAAGAGAAGCTGTACTCTAATTTCTACATTGCTTATGATGATGTGCAATACATGCCTCATCTTTCTAGTATTTAAAATCTGCATTTCCTTAATGTTTTCTTCTCCCTGGAAGCTCCTTTAAAAACTGGTAAAGTTTTAGTTAGCTTCAAAGTTCCTCTTTCTTGAGTTTGTGGAAGCTTCACAACACAGCTCAGGTCTTCATGGGTTCCTTAACAGACACTTAGTGTGTCCCAAATTTCTTCCTGATGTGGGAAATAGGTTTTTATCTTTCTGACACGTTCTGTGCTTTGGCTGTGGTTAGGTGGGCTTTGCCTTTTTTTGGTTGCAGAAGTGGAAATGCCATGAAGAAGTTCTGCCTGGGTGTAGAGAACCTGCACCATCCCCCTGATCACATCAATCTCACTGGGTTATGAATAGGCTCAAAAATAGACATCAAAATGTACTGCACCAACTTAATAATATGCATTTCAGCTTGAACTGGCTGAAGGAGTGGATGGTAGTGAAAGGCCTAAAATGCTTGAAAGTGTTTTTATAGTGCCAGCATGTCATGAATTCTCACATTCTAACACCCTTCATTTGGGAAGCTGATGTGATTGGGTTGCACTCATAGTGAAAATGGTTAGATCCTTGCATGAGAACATTAGGCAAAGTTAGATAAAATTTTTTGCAACTTTTTAATTACCTGGATAAGCTGATGAGAGAAGATGTTTCCTTTGGTAATAAGACTGAGTGTCTCCACAATTTAAAGGTCAGTAATTATTTAAAATGAGCTTGACAAAATAACAGTTTAGAATTTTACAGCTGGTTTTATTAAAACAAACCAAACCAAAAAACCGTCTCAAGAACCCAAATAACATCATCCTACTATTTGATAGTTTTTCTGAAAGTTAAAAGTAAAGAACATGACGAGATCCTTCTTAAAATTACTTGCTGCTGCTGTTTAGAGAAAATCAGGTGTCTTTCTGTGGGAGAGTGAAACAAAAGAATTTATGTGTTTTTTGTGAAATGGAACTGTTGAAATGTCTATTACCAGTCTGAAAGGTCAGGTTTTCAATTTGAGTCTCTCTAGTCGGAATAACCAGGGAGTGCTCACCTTGCCCTTAGACATCTTTACGTTCGAAGCTTTTGTCAGAACTGATGCATTTCTGAAACGTTCTGCTTTTGAAACAAAACATTTCAGCAGAGATAGGTCTTGCACTGCTTGGAGATGTTGTATTTTTCTGTGTCAGTTTATCAGTATTGTATAAAAAGGACAAATAAAACTACTCAGAAAATACTGTTTTATCGTGTATGCTGTGAACAATACACAGTATAGGTTTCATGCTTATTTACAATTAAATAAAGGAAAATTAAGTTATAAATTTCCTTTTTCTTTATGTGTATAATTGTTTTAGCCTGTGAACTACTTTTTTTTGTTGTTTGAGGGGGTGTGTTTATGCTATTTGTTTCTTCACTTAAACCAGTACCATTTTTTCTAGTACACAAAGACCTGGAAATATGTAAACATACTGGTTTGTGACATAAAAAGCAGTTATAAGAAAATATTACAATAATATTAATAAAATAACATAATTTACATTTTAAAAATTCTCAAACCAACTTTCTTTCAGGGGTTCATATATTTTATCAAATATTGCTGTCAATTTGTACTGCTGGAAACTTGTGAACAGTCAACTGCTTTTTACTGACTATAAGTATTAAAGTAGGATTATGTTACTCGACTGGAAAATAACTGAAGAACAAATTGGAAAAGAAAAGTCTCTCTATTTTCCAGCTCAGTAAGATCTTTAACTGTTACATAAATTCTGAACTGTACTGTGTGTAATATTTGAAAAGCACTTTTGACTTCAACACGAGATAAGTGTTTTTGTTCTTATATTGCATCAGTTTTGAAAGTCTAAAGGACATTTCAAATAATCAAATGGCAGCACTAAACCATGAGAATGTAATTATCTTTCTACAGCTATTCTTAGCTTCACTTTGAACAGTTTGATAATTGAATAAGTCTTCCAACAATTTAAAGTCAGATTCACAGTCTATATCACTATGTAATGGCCTCTATAATTTCTTTCTATGAGTTATTTTGTTTAGCATCTGGTGTTTTTTTTCTTTCCTATATTCTTTCAACCCAATATAAAAAATAAAGGGATCCTCCAGTGAATGATTTAATCCCTTTTTTTGCACAGTTATAATTGTGAGGTGAGCTCTCCTTGCAGCAGCTTCTAACGACATCACAGTTGAATAACAGGGCAGAAATTTTGTGGTTGGATCACTGTCTTCTGTTGCACCACTATCAAATCTTGGCAGAAGGGAAGTGCTGCCATCAGATGTCACAATAGTGATAGAAGCCTGGTTTAGATCTGAATAACTGCACGGTGCTTTTTTCGTTAATACTACAGGCAGTTCAAAACTAATTTGCAGAGCTTTTGATTTTCATGAGTGCTGTTAGCAGGTTGTTCCTGTCCCTTATTGCCGTTATCAGAGTAAGCTGGGTAATGAACACCCTGAACAGCCCTCTCTAAAAAATGGCTTGGAATTCCCTGTCCAAGGCTGCAGGGTGTGTCTCCTGGAGCCATTAAGTGACTGTAAACAGTCAGGGATGGTTGTGAGTTACAGACTGGGGTTCACGGGACAGGTCGACCAACCTTTTGTGACATAACCTAACCTAACATTTGTTGTTGCATCTGTCTTGATGTTTCCTGCAACGAGGTCTTTGCTTCTAAGCTTGCCACTTGTGACAGGATGATATTTATGACATGTCTTGTCAAGTCGGAATATTGCTTGTGTTTTATGCAGTGGTTAAATCATATTGGGGTCGCTGGGCTTCTCTGATAACAAACATGGTTCACAGAAAGCTGTGAATGCTTCCAACTATTGTGCTGGCAAATGTTCAAGGTTTGACATGTGCTAGTCATGGCACCACAGACTTACACTGCTCATGTTGTGCCCTGTCTCTAGTTGAGTTCCTTGTGTATTTTCAAGTTAAACACTTTGACTGAGCTCTCTGCCTTCAATTACTGTTGCTCTCTTACAGGGAATGTGGTTATGTCAGTCTGTGCATTTGCTGAATATTGTCTTAAATGATTTCCTTTTTTAGCGTATCCATACCTGGAAATCTGGTGCTTGCATCAAATATCTCAGTTGTGTGGAGGTAATTGATCTTTAACCTAGCAACAGCCATCATAAATAAAATACTCAAAACAAGAGTGCCAGAAATCTAATCCACATCCCCACTGACTTTCCTGAACACACAGTATTTATCTCCTTTTTCCAACCTGTGCATTTAAAGGAGAAACTACTCCCAACAGAAAATACGTATTCAAGCTGCAGCTAGCTCAAATCTCTTATCTGAAGGGAGATTATGCTTCGAGTTTTCAGTCATATCTGTAGCATTTTCTCGATGCCTTAATCACTGATTTGTAACTCTTGCTATTGTTTTCCAAGTGATGGGGAGATTAATTAGGCTTCACATCAAGCTGGGCTCTGAAGGTGTGACAATGATGTTTCAAGTAGTGCTCCCCACAGCCTACATTCTAACAGAAAGGAGCACTGATGGTAGTTCTGGACTGCCTAGTTTACACACCAGTGTGAGGGGCAAATCACCCGACAAATGGAAAAACTACTGCAAGTGTGTAGAACTACTCTAATTTTTGTCAATGTCCTCATTTTAAGACATGTTCCTTCTTGCATATCTTGTGTTTGTATCTGTTAGTTTACACATAGGCAGTTACATATACCTCTTTTTTTTAAAAATTTATTGGAAATGGCTTTGCTTGTCTAAAACAGTATCACAAACTGAATGATGCCTAATGTATTAAAAGTAAAGTTGATTTGGAGTCTTTCAGCTCTACGAGTTAGATTTTGTTTTCTAAGACGATATTTTTTGTAAATTTTCCACATTATGGTATTTAGAGATTTCCCATGTAGTGACTGTTTCCTCTTACCTGAAATACCAGCATTTTTTTTCTATTCACTCTGCCTGCCTGTCCCATACATACTTTTCTGTCTTTCTTCAATGATGTTGCCCCTGTCTGAAACACTTTTATAGATCAGCTATCACCAAAACACAGACTTTTTCTCATTCTTCTTTTCAAAACCACCTTTTCTGACCCTCTTGAAAAGCGAAGGCATTATGATTGTCACCCAAGCTGTGACTAATAGCCTTGTTCTTGAAAGAGAGGGTGAAAAAGCAACTCGAGCCTGTTAAAAATGTACAGAAGTCTTTGGCACCCAGGCACTTGTTTGTTGTTCCATACTTGCTGACAGGTTTCTAAATGGCTGTTGGGGAGGGGTCTGTATATAGGTACTAAATAAAACTGCAGGTCACCAGCCTGTTATTTTTGTTCTCTTTGACTGTTCTATGTTGTTTCACATGCAGGAGAAGCAGACAGGAAAGTTTTCCACGATAATGACAAATATGAATACACAGTTACAAGACGTGATGGAAGGTGGAAGTGGGTTCTGTTGGGAGAGGGGAGACCTGCCAGTGGGAGATGTGATCAGGCTGGAGGGAGAGGGGTGCTGGCATCTCCTCTTCCATGGCTGAACAGATGTTAAGTTGGACAAGTGAGTCATTATTGTGTGGCAGCACTAACTGAACAAAGGGTGTCAAGGTATACAGGGGAAGAAAGGAGAGCCTGGCCGTAAAGTTATTCCCAGTTTGTTGTAAGGAAAGATTTGAATCTGCTCTACCTGTCAGCGAAGCCATAAAAAAAAGATGAACCATCTTATTATAGGTTATATAGCTCTCTGAGTGTTTATGATTTCACTGACAGCCAAACACCAAGTGAAGGGTTTTTTTCCCTCTCCTCCACTGTACCTGAGATGGTTTATAGTCTAGCACTCTCTTTCCCTCCCTTGTACTTTTATCTCTCCATATTCGTTGTGGCTGTCCTCCCCAAAGCTCTCCCTTTTTCCTTCTCTGCTTCCATGTAAATGAGTCGCCAACATCTTCTGTGAAATATTCTAATAATTTGCCTTCTCTTTCTTTCTCTTTTCTGTTTTTGTTTGTTTGTTTGTTTGTTTTGTTGTTGTTTTGTTTTTTAAATCCCCAGTGCTCTCATGACTTAGATATATGGAGGCTGGTGAGAAGTTTGGGTCATGCTGTACAGCAACAGTTCTACCTGCCACTGCAGCTACTAAAAAAATAGATATAAATCATTATGTCTTTGCTACCACTAATCATGGTGCCTCATCTATGGACTCCTTTAATGGATGAACTCTTCTGTAATAAATGTATCACTTTAATAGGGTCACCTTTGCTAACCAGCAAAGAGACAAAAAAGCAAAGAGACTGTCCCTGACAGAGCTTTTGTATCCTGCTGCCTTTCTGTATAGAAACTCCTCAGCTTTATTTGATACCTTCCACATGCATCTAAAACTTCTGTCAACCTTTTTTCCGTGTGGATCTTGATGGTGACTGGGGATGAATCATTTGATCCAAAACAACATCTGTCCTCTGTGGTAGGAAAAACTTGAAGTCTGAAAGACTTCCAGGTGTGTGGCAGTGCCTGAACAGTCCTAACCCTGTCCTTGTTTTTGTCAAATGCTCTCCATGCTTCACCTCCTTACAAGTGAATGCTGATCGTTCCATAACATGAGTGGGAACAGAGGATGCTCAGCTGTGCTGTGACATTGGCAACTGGCCACTTCCAGACATATGTCCTGGAAGAGCGACAGAAATTGCCTGTAATTGCCCCCATCGACGTGCACCACTGATTGTGAGCTCAGGAAATGCCGACTTGAAATTCGGGGCCAGCTGCTGAGCTCTGCTGCTGACCCTTGCACAGCGTGTTCCGCTAGAGTGGGCAGGAGCACTTTGGGGGACAGATGGGAATCTTGGCATTGGCTAAATTTAAAAAAAAACCCAACACTTTTTTAACAAATACTAAATGGTAGAATCTTAGGAAGTGTGTTTCTAGTGGCTATGCCTGAAACTGTAGTGCTGATGAAATACATCATCTAAAGGGACAGGGCCTCCTCTGAGATGTACAGAGGATGCAAGTGCCTCAGCCACTGGACAGGATGTGTTATCAGGCAGCAGTAAGATCCATAGCTCTTCTTGAATCTAGTGACTTTTTTGGTTTCCTTTATTCCAGAATTATAAAACATGATTTAAAATCTACTTCTTGTAAGTTTTTTCTTTATTTACTTAGCTGTAACATTGCTTTATGGAGTAAAACTGTTGTTTTTTAAAAAAACCACCAAATTAATCAAACCCAAAGTACTCCATTGCAGGTGATCACTTATGAAAGAAATATTTAGAAACTATTTTCAGGACTTGATCATTTACTTCGTGGCTTTGCTACACCACATTTTCCACAGTGCTGCAATCAATCTACTAAAAAAATCACTTCTGGAGGGGTGCAGCATAAGGAAGCCAGTGTATAAACCTCTCAATCATGACATGTGGGGAAATCTTTTAATTATAACATTTTCTTAGTAGTATCATGAAGGAATTCTCTTCTGGCAACATGCTTTATGGACAGATTTACTGCTTCAAGCTAACTCCTAAATGCAAGAAAATATCCCAGGTCTTGTTCAGGACTTCCTGTAAGTGGTTTAATACAAGTTAATTTGAAATAGAGTGTAAATATTAATGTATTAGAAGCTGGGGCTTATGTGCCTGAAGTCTGACATTCACTGGAATGCCTAAAGCAAAGTTCTTCAAACTTAGTCACTTGGAGTTGGAGAGGTAAAAAAAAATTTCCCTCGGTGCTTTTATCACATGGAGACTAAGCATGGGAGCCTAATTTCTACATTTTAAAAATTTGAATATTAATGTGTAATAAATGCAAAGAACTTGGAGTTATTTAAATCATTAAAAAAAAAAAAAAAAGCTGTTTGAGAAATAGCTTGAAAACTCCTTCCAGCATGGTGTGTGAGGTATCCAGATATAGATGAGTTTCAGAAACACAGGGGAATATTACACTTCAATTTATGTCAGCAGATAGCATTATCTTTATGGAAATTTTAATACCAATTACTTTCAAAAATGTACATTGGAGGTTTTTTCATTAGTGTTCACATCTTAGAGATTTCAATTTTGTTTCTTGTTTTCCTCTGTTTGCTGCTTCAACTGTCTTCTCTCTTGTAATACATCAGCAGCAGTCAGGCTGCTGAGGTCACAATTAATATCAAGAATCCCAGCATCTTTCTTTTCTTTTGACCCAACATAGAACATGAATCTGTGACAAACTCACCAGCTGGTAGAGGTGATGAAATAGCAGGTTATAATTTAATAAACAGTGGTAAAATTTATATATCATCTTCTGATAGGTAAGCTGAACCCGCTTGAAGTAGCAGTCCATCAACTGTCCGAGGTGGAAGAGCTGATGTATCTGTTCTCAAATCTCTGTTTCAGGTTTCTGCACGTTTTTTTCAAACAAAGCCTTGACTATTAGGAGCTTGTGCCCAAGTGATGAGGCACTCCTAGGACTTGCATGAGTAGTTTAGGAAGGACAGTTGGATTGCTGCCCTATTAAATCTGTCTGAGCTCTGTAGCAGCAACTTCCATTCTCATCCTTCTGCACTGATCTCTCTCTCTCACTGCTTGTGCAGTAACATTCCTCTGCTGCTGTATTTGCAGCTGTTGATCAGTTGAGTCAGCTGCAAAAAACCCTCAAGGATCTCTTTTCCTACTACATTGCAAAACTAAGGAATTAATTTTGGGTAGGATCATTCAGACCTAAAACCAGTGGCAAATAAATCTGAGGGAAGAACATAGCTATTTGAAACCTGTTGGTTTTGTGCATGTTTGTTTTTATATTTCCTGTGTGAACTGTAAAAAAAATCAGTCAGCTGATTAATTAAGCTTGCAATTTAGGATGGAGTAACCAAGACCAAGCATCATTCTCTTCTTTTTTTGGCCTTTTGATTATCTTCTGTCTCTGTTGTTATGCTGTGGGTACTCTGTCACTGGATTGGAAAAAACTTCTCTTTTTCCATCACCACAGAAAGACTGTTGAGAACCAGCCTAGCAAAGCAAAGTGGCAAACTAATGCATCGGTTGCATCTTACTTTCACTCCATCTGTGTTGAGGATTATGTGCTGTTCAATCAGAATTGTTTGCTCACTTTACTACTGAAATGCTGTATTAAAAGACGAAGATATAATTACCACTAACAAACAATCCTTGGGACCAAACTGCCTTTTGATCATGGAAAGAACCATGACTATTGAGAATAACCTTATGTTTTTTAATTAAAAAATATGTATCAAACATTCAAATAAGCATGTTTTAACAGCTAAGTAATTTGGATAGGTAGCTGCAATGCTCTCTCTGCACCTGCATTTATTAGAAATAATACCTGCTCTGTATCAAGCTGCAAACCTTTGCCTTGTACTTATCAAAATATCCCTTGTCTCGTTCTGAAGTTCCTTGTACAATAGCTGCAGCAGCTACAGGTCCATAAGTCCATCTCCAGCACAGCGGTCAGTCATTTATTTCACTTGCCTTTTTCTGCATTTTTTTCATCCTTCTGTTTGTAGTTGAATCAGCCTCCTGCTCCTGGAATGTGGGATCTCAGTAATGCCATGTATTAAACTGCTCCAGCTCTGATTCTGAACTCGGGGTTAGATCTCCCCTCTTATCCTCACTTCCCTTATGAAATCATCTAGTGATTTCCCTGTACCTGAGCACCGAGCTCCTCAGGAGGTTTCACACTGATCTTCATGGTAACAAGCCTCACATGTTCTAGAAACCAGCTCTGGCAGGACTGCCGTGGTGGGGAATCCTGAAAATCAAACCTGCAACGCTGAAAAAAAAAAAAAAAAAGTGGGAATAAATTAAAAAAAATAAACTCTGATGCTTTTATTTAAAATAATGAAACGTTGCATTCAGCAGTAAGGGTTTTGCTGTCCTGACTGCCTGTGCAGCCAGCATGGATCTGCTACAGCCTGAAGGGACTGCAGCCTCCTTAGCCTTTCCCTTCTTGCTGAGAATGCTGCTTAGTGCTTGTTGTGGTCATAGCTTTTTACAGCTTGGATTCTGGCCAGCTGGAAATTTCCTGGGACCACAAATCCATTTCACTTAGGCCAGAGTACATCCATCAAATGCTAACAGTATGTGCTATAGGCTCTCATTTGTTTCATCCAGTTGATGTTTGTGGAGACATTTGGATGGAGATGGGCATGGCTCTCAACAGGCTCTACATAACATAAACAATCTAATATATATCTATTACATCTAATAACCACTCCCTCAGGCAAAGTGTTTGTCAGACAGGAGAGTTGAATTGCCCTGAGTTTTCATGCATATCAGAAGTCTTCAGTAAATGCTTAGTATGTGGTTTATTGAAACTGATGTTAACTAAAGGATAAGGCTCTATTTCTGAGTTTTCAGGAGGTACAAATTTCTGCTGGTGTGGAAGTAATTATTGATAGCCTCTTCTCATGTCTCCCTATGACTAGAGTGCTTCATGGACTTGACAAGGAAAATATAGATTTCCTGCTTTCCCAAGAAAGAAGGGGAGAGAGGAAGACAACAAATGAAGATCAGATAGTGTTTCCAAAAAATCCCTGTGTGAAGCCTTTGCTGATTTTCTCTAAAGCTCAGATTTTCATGGATTGGAACTCTGGGCTACAGGTTGCACATCTGCTTGAATCTTCTTTGTCCACACTTCTGCTTTTAGACCCTGAACTCTGTCCAAGAGAAAATGTCCACAAATGTTTAAGTACAGGGTTTCTATCAAAATTATTTTTACATAAAAAGTAATACTCTGCTGGATATGAAAAAAAGTTGATGGAGCATTATGATGGTAAAACTGGCTTTTTAACTTAATGTGCTGGATAACAGTCATAACAAATTCACAGCAATTCAGTGATGTATCTGCTCTTAAATGATTAGTCTCTGATTGCTTCCTTAGGGCAGATGGTCCTGAACTCAAGCTCTTGTCCTTGCAGTGCTACAGCTTACTTTTGTCACTGATGAAATGGTCTAAATTCCCCTCAAATATCTAATTTCACCACTTGATAATATGCTACTACATGTAAAGGACTTCAGTAATGAACTCTCAGAGGTGGGGAGGAAAGATAAGGGAATGCTGCTTTTTAGACTCGAGTTGTAACAGCCTGAGCTTGACCCAAGAACTGCTAGTTCTCTCCATGGTACACGTTCTACAACACTAATAGTATCTCATACTTGTTGCTTTATTCACATCTTTGAGGCTCCAAATTTGAAGGGAATTCCGTATGCACAGTTTTGTACAAGAATAGTCCCTCCATGTGAAACTGCAGAGTTTTTGTGGGGTTACACAGAATCATAAAACAGATGGGG